>JACJUY010009789.1:2210-12833 GCA_014220935.1 Platorchestia sp. MABIK | reverse complement strand
GTAAAAAATATGACTTTTTTTCTTTAATTTCAGAGCTTGCATCAAAGCACGCGTGGAATTATACTTGAAAATACTTAATTAACGTATCTCCACACGTACAATACTATCGTTAATTTCCTTTAATTTCGTTGTTTATAATTTTATAATTACTATAGATGAAAATCCTAAATTATGAAGCGCCAATTACCATCGGGAATTACCGTTAATTATGATTTTAAGGTATGTGCATATTCTTGTGGTACAAACTTTGTCTCTAATCCTTTAATATTTGTTGTGCCATGGTGTTCACTTTTTTTACCGTGCCTAATTCAGCTTAAGTGTTAGATGTCCATTGTATCAATGCGACTGAAAAACATTTTCTCTATATATTTTAGCCTGAAGATAATGTTTGTGCATTGAACGTTGCTTTTTGTAGCTTACAGAGGTATTAATTTTTAATGATTGACTGGGTTCAAATAAAATACGTTGAGTGAATGTCTTCTTAATTTAACACGTGATGAACTTGAACGATTTTAATGACCGTAGTATCTCGTCATATGTTGTATGTGAAATCATCGACGTTGAAATTAAACCATGAGAGAGTCACTTAAAAAAGTTCCTTTTGAGAAGCAATCACATAGTTTATTTATTATTATTTAATTTTGATGATATCATTTCTTTATTTATAAGTGAAGTTTATTTATGATGGCAGTCACTTTGTTCCTATCATTATTTAATTTCAATGGAATTATTTCACAATAATGATATTTTTAAGTGTTTCAAAATTATTTGTTCCTTTTTAGAAGCAGTCGTAGGGAAATATTTCACAAATGAAGCCTAGCCAAAGAACTAAATATAAAACAGCGTAAATTCTAACCGAAGCAAATGTAATATTCTTGCCTAACAATGCAAATGGTGCGTATATTTATTTTAAATATATTTATTTATTCATTTATTAGTTTGGTGTCCGCTTCTTCCGTGTGTCTGTGACGCTCACGCGGACGCTCAGTGACCGTATCTGTGATACGAGTTTCACCAGTGCACAAGTACAAGAATATTTTAATGGCGGGTACTATTGGGATGGATATATTTGTTGGGCATCCACGTCTGTGAAATTGATTTGTGGAAAATATTGAATCCGGTCAGATATGATTAACCGTGTACACTAGTATGTAACAAAAAGAATATATACATTCTTTTGAAAGTTGAATTCTAACCAGTTATCGAGGCAAAATAGTTAATTTGCTCCTCCCTCCTCGACGGGACAGAAATTTTACAGTTGCGATCTGTGTCTTCCAGTGAAAACTCAAATAATTCCATGGACAACTAAAATAGTTTAAAGTCACCAATCTATTTAGTTTACTTCACAAGGTAGAGCTTACATTTTCCTGTTACAATCTATGTTTAATATTCCACGTAAAATATAATGACTACCAACTAATGAGTATATATATATAATGAAGCCTGCTAAAATGCATATGGAGAATGTCACTCTAATTCCCATAATCTTCACTGGTACAATCTATGCTGAATATTCCGTAGGAAAATATCAAAGCAAAAAATACTGATTGCGAAGCACTGGATTTCATTTTTAAATAAATCTTACCTTCTCAGTGAAGGAAGGAGACGCGACCTGAAGGCTTATATCGCCGAGTAAAGCACGAAAAAATATTCAAATCATCTTAAAACACGAAATAATTTTTTCAATACGTTTTCCTCAAATGGGATTCTAAGTGACCAAATTATGTTTCTAAACTTCGTTGCCAGTCAAGAGGTACAGTCACATCTGAAATTTTAGCGAAGATATTTATTAAAAAAAAATTGTCGCTAGTATTTTTCTGCAATGATTTAAGCCTGTGTTGCTACTGTTGCATTGATCATACTTATTTGATCATATTTACAGTAACATGCACAACCGACGTAAAATTATAACTTTCATCCGTAGAAGCCCTCTTCAACCAAGTAATATATACAAAATGAGTTTGCTGATGTATATGAATCCTTTCATTCGAGTTTCAGTGACTCATTTACATGTATCACAATGAAAGAGTTAATACGCGTACTATAGTTCTGCATCCGAATTACCGTACATCATTTTCATCATGAAACACGTCATCAAAATCTCCCAAAAGAAGACCATTCCCTTACGTTGGAAAAAAAGGACCCCTCAAATTGGCAATTTCAAGTCACAACGCTTTTCGATAACCAGAAACATTTGAATCTAGATATCTTCTAGAATTCGTACGCTAATCTTCTAGCGTGCCTACAGTATTTTTAAAAAATGCCGTCACTTCCTTCCACGTACTAACGACACAGTTCAATTGATCACGTCTAATCCGCAGAATCGGAGCAACAAATCCTTGGTTTCGTTCGAGGGCGGTTGTGATCGCGGAGCACGTGACGTACCGCTCACCACGGCAGCTTGAGCGAGACTGAGGTAAGGCAGCAGCTGTGGTGGTGGCGGCGAGGGTCAGATGCAAACAATGGGTTGTGTCAACACACTCGCAATGCAACATCGCGGGATAATCCCGGCGTAATTTGTGACAACATACACTGAAATCCCGCACACAAACTTCGACTTTTTCTACAGACAATATGAAGTGAGTATTTGCTTGAGAGTCGCATGAATAGGCGAAACTGGTTATAGAGAATAGACGAAACTGGTTAAAGAGAATAGGCGAAACTTGTTTTAGAGAATAGGCGAAACTGGTTATAGAGAATAGGCGAAACTTGTTTTAGAGAATAGGCGAAACTTGTTTTAGAGAAAAGGCGAAACTTGTTTTAGAGAATAGGCGAAACTGGTTATAGAGAATAGGCGAAACTTGTTTTAGAGAATAGGCGAAACTTGTTTTAGAGAAAAGGCGAAACTGGTTATAGAGAATAGACGAAACTGGTTATAGAGAATACGCGAAACTGGTTATAGAGAATAGACGAAACTGGTTATAGAGAATAGGCGAAACTTGTTTTAGAGAATAGGCGAAACTTGTTTTAGAGAAAAGGCGAAACTGGTTATAGAGAATAGGCGAAACTGGTTATAGAGAATAGACGAAACTGGTTATAGAGAAAAGGCGAAACTGGTTATAGAGAATAGACGAAACTTGTTTTAGAGAAAAGGCGAAACTGGTTATAGAGAATAGACGAAACTGGTTATAGAGAATAGGCGAAACTTGTTTTAGAGAATAGGCGAAACTGGTTTTAGAGAATAGGCGAAACTTGTTTTAAAGAAAAGGCGAAACTTGTTTTAGAGAATAGGCGAAACTGGTTATAGAGAATAGACGAAACTGGTTATAGAGAATNATAGGCGAAACTGGTTTTAGAGAATAGGCGAAACTGGTTTTAGAGAATAGGCGAAACTGGTTTTAGAAAAAAGGCGAAACTTGTTTTAGAGACAATACGAAGTATCTGCTTGAGACTCACATGAAAAGGTGAAACTTATTTTAGAGACAACACAATGTGAATTTTTGTTTAAGTATCACCAAAAAAGAAGAATGAAGAGTTTGAGACCTATAGGAAAATGTGTGTTAAATTTAGCATTTAGTTAGACCCACGAGATGAGAGTCAGGAAAAATTTAAATTCAATTTTCATGATAAAAATAATCATTTAACTAATGAGACGTTTGCTACGATAAATAAGTTAGACGTTAACTTCAAAAAATGCTACGAATTCTGCACGAGTTTTAATATATTTTTCAAGTAAATACGATGTTAAGGGGCACAGATTCATGGATTACTGGTACATTATATACAGTCTTTTATGCAGCACCACGCCATTAAAGTCAAGTATGCAAATCTGAAATCTTCTAGGAACGTATATAACAAAACATTGAGGGCCGTATTTATTAAAGGAACATTTGCAAGCTTCGGTTCATTAATTTTCACCTGCTCTGACACCAAGATACAGTGATAAACAATTCATTAAAAATCTATAATTTTTTATAATAATTATTATTAAGCGATAACCTATTTTTACAAGAGTAACTCATAAATGAATATTTCAATTAATTTAATTAATGATTAATTATTGAATTACTAGTTAATTAATTAATATATTAGTTGATAACTAGCAATTAATTGAACATAGTATAAATGAAAAAAGTAAGAAATTAATAATTAAATAAATGAATAAACTCAACAATTCATAAATAATCAATAATGTTTTGTCATAAATATTAAGTGGCAAATTAAAAACATAATTATCAGGTCGAGGTTCACTGGGGAGAAATTCATAAAATGAGATGAATTATTCACGAGATAACTTAATTAGTATAATGCTGTTATCGTGGTGTAGTGATTTATTACTGTGATCGAGACCTAATGATATAATCAATAAGATCGAAGTTAAATGATAGCTAAAATCAATAGTCATAAAATCGGCAAAACTTCATATCCAGTCTTCCAAGGTTTTCCATGGGATGCGTTGCAACGCGGTCTTGTCACAAAGTAAATACCTGAAAAAACGTATTATTTTAGGTTATATGACGAAAAGTTCGCTCGTGAACGTACAGGAGTAGATATAGAGCAGACAACTTGAAAATATGGAGAATTCTGATAAAAGAAGTAAAAGAGGCTCAAATTTTTCTCTATGGTGATGAAATTTCCATTTCTTGTTCCTCTGCTATAATCCATAAGCTCTGTAACACTGGAACTGAGTTCAAGATCGTCTGTGTTGGTTTACGGACTAGTGAGTACTAGTTAAAATGCGTCGTTTTCGATCAATGATTCATTGGCTCAACTAAATCAAAAAGATCGTTGAGTTTGAGCTGCTAAATATTACTTTATATATGTAAAATGTAAAACATATATGTAAAAACCAATATATGTAAAATATGGTTTTCCTTATATTGTATTTGCAAAAATTTAACACCTGGCGATCGTTTATGGATTTGAAGTTGTTAGTGCCAGCATTTGCTAAAAGATAAATTTGATTTGTTAAATGTTGGGAATGCAGCGATGTTACTGGGGGCGAAATAAACATTTTAACTTAATCGTATGTAATACTTAAAATGTCTGCTGCATTTTCCGCAGTTATTTTAAGTATTGTGTCAAAGTTAGTTAAAATACTTATTTTGCACCTAGTAACACCGCTGCATTCACAACATTTACCATTTCAAAATTTATCACTTAGCATATGCTGATGATAAGAACATTAACGAGCACCAGGTGTTGAATTTTTTGTAATTGCAGTTTAAGGAAAACAATATTTTACTGCTCATATTGAACGATCTTTTTCATTTAGTTGAGCTTATGAATCATTGATTAGTTGAATCTTGGAACAACAATTTTGGTTTGAGATCCTTGAATCTTGGTTTGAGATCCTCTCAGAGAGATTTAAAAAGAGTGAGACAAATATTAATGGGCTTTAATTTCGGTCAGTGACTAACACTGGTAGCCGAGGCATGACAGAGCAGTTTGCTAAAATTTATACAAAGATTCTTTTCCAACCTGCCTGGAAAAAGCGGCGTTTAAAGCGTCAATGTTCATTACAAGCCAAGTTTCGAGCTTGCAATCCCCCGAGTGCAAAAAAACTTTTTGATTTGCGTCACTGAGTTTTTGAATGGCACATTGCATCATGTAGCCGTGTGGCTTTAGGACCTGCCTCCGTGAGGGCAACGAGGGTTCGAGTCCCGGCGCTGGTGGAGATTTTCTCCGTTGGGTATAGGAGAAAAAATTCTAAGCACAATACCCCACTCTACCCAGGTGTCTGAAAGGGGTACCGGTCTTGACCGGGGGAAAGCGTCATGGCGTCCTGGTGTTAGTTATAAGGCATTGGAAAAAGCAATGTACAAGGTGATATGTATCAGGCTTGAATTGGAAATGAAGCATCCGTAAATGCCGATGTTTGCTTAGAACGTTGCCCTCAACTAACATGAGGCCCATTTTAAACATAACTCAATCGAAGTGTAGCATCTGTAAACTACAGTATGTCCCACAAAAACCGGAACCGAGTATTCATACCCGTATCAGTAATTCCATCATAATAATTCCTGTATCAGTAATACAATAATAATAATACCCGTTTCAGTAATAACATCATAAGAATACCGGTATCAGCAATACCATGATAATTTTGCTTGAAATCAAATTCTTATGGTATTCTTATGATGGTATTACTGATACGGGGAATTAAATACTCGGTTCGGGTTATTGGGGCACGTACTGTACGTATGGTGCAGCGCATAAATTGACTCATTCGTTAACAAAATTTTCCCCACACATGCAGTTTCGGTAAAATGATGTTGGTGATAGAAGATGCGTGCACCCATGCTATCTTTAGGTAATATATAAATCTGCTGGGAAACGTAGCTTCATTTTCGATGGACGAACAAGAACCAACGCCGAGGTTTTTTCGAATAGAGACAAACTTGGGACTGGAAAATAGGCTCTCACGCCGTTCTTTCAAAGTCACTGAAGGTCAGCATTCTGAGCCACGCTCTACGTCGTGGTGAGTCAGCAACTTTACAGCGCTGCGTCAACTGCAGAAATGTGTCGTAACTTTATTGCTTGCTGCATTCGCGGCCGATGATGCGAAGCTATAGGCTTCCTTGCTGCTGTAACAGCGGTCGCAACAAATGCAGTCCGTGTTGACGGAACCGACCGTTGTGGTCAGTATTGATATACGAATCGACACGTAGGTTCCGATATTTTGCTGTGTATTGGTACTAACAGTCTTTGGTATGTAGGTATGTTCAGTAGTTCGTACGTCGGTGCCGATGTTATCAGTATATAGGTACCAACAGTGTTCAGTGTGTCGGTACATACAGCACTTGGCACGTCAGTATCGATATTACTTGCTACGTAATATGTGGCAGCATACTGGGAACTTAAAAACTAAGGCCCATTTTACACCGAGCTGACATAGCAGCATCTAGCAAGCTCGCATGAGCTATCTAACTGACGGTCTGCTAGACTGGTAGGTAGGAATAGCATTTTCACCTCGCATGCTGGATGCTGGACAAAACGTGCGAGTTCAGTGTGAAGGCAACGGCTCGTAATAGTGCTATTCCTACCTGCCAGTCTCGCAAGCCGTCTGCTAGACAGCTCGTGCGAGCTTGCTAGGTGCTTTGCTAGCTCAGTGTGAAATGGGCGTTAGTGCGCTTGCTCACTATCTATAAGATGGCACCGGCAATGCTCTGTCTTTGCTCTACCTGGACGTGGGATAAGTCACACAAGCTCCATGCAACTGTAATCCATTGCTTAGGATCGCTGAAATATGTATTCTAGTCTGAGAATCTTGAATGCAGTTTATGAACGCATGAGCAGAGCAAAAGCGTGGATAAAATTTGTATTTCTAGAACGCTGCCCACGGATTCTGTTAGCACATTTATTTTTTGACATCTGGGAATCTACATCATATGTAGGCTAGCATTATCACAGAAGATGAAACAGTACTGAACAATTGCACTATTCGTGGATTTATTTATTTGATAATAGAACTATTTTTTTTTAATTAAGTGAAAATGGAACTCTTTCGTTTGAATGTCATCCGATCAACATCCTGGGCGCTTGCTTCTGCTGGTATCAGTTTTCATTATAATAAATCTTCTTCATTAAAATTTGAATGCCATTCATTGGCAATAGTAATGATGCATTTCTCTCAGCAATATCAAATCATGTCAGAAACACCACTGCCCATTCAGTACCGCAAAATCAAAAAGTTTAGCCTAATGAGTGGTATTTTTTGACACAGCAACATATTTCAGTTTTTCGAAGTTATGTAGGAGAATTTGATATGAATAACATACACGTTATCGATGTCATAAAACATTGAGTATCGCGATCTTATAATTGCATGTGTCACTTGTAACACGAATTATTCATGTGATTAAGCCGCGTTGAAGCATTTTTTGCTGTTAAAAAAAACATTATTATGAAAAAAACGTACCATGTTGGGATCTTATTGCATCTGTTGTAAGATAATTTTTTCATCTGATCAAGCCACGTTGAACCATTTGTGGCTTTAAATAAAACACTATAATGTAAAAAATACACTCATGTGTTTCACACAACTTCCTGTATTATATTCCTATATTGCATCCGATAAATGTAACGCTACAATAAATGCAACGCTATGATAAATGTTACGCTACGATAAATGTAACGCTACGATAAATGTAACGCTACGATAAATGCAACGCTACAACTTCCTATATCGCCTCCTGGCCAACGACATTTCCTTAGCATGCCTCGAAAGGAGACAAAAATCGTCATCTCGTGAAAGAAAAGTGCGTTCTCATGGATAAATCCAGCATTTGTGCAATTCTGCGATACTCCGAACAATTTACCACGAATAATAAAGAATACGAATAAAAGCCACAGCTCCCATCGTTTGAATGTCTCGCCTTACTCTCCACCCTACACCATAGAACACATTTCTATGTCTTTGTAATTTCAACTACGTAGGTTCCACTTATTTCTTAGAAATTCAATGGAGGATTTAGTTCTTCAACGCCCAATTAGGATTGTGGGTTGTACACTAATTAACAGTTAACCTTTATCATAAAGTGTTTGTTGATAACGACGTGCCTAGAGAGTTAGGAACGGCCAGGCATGGGAGAAAGGGGAAATCTGCAGTCACGCTTGAACATTGGTTGTTATCTTCTTAACATTTATCGGCTTTGGTGATGAATCTGCGTTATTTCGAAATGGTTAATAAAAGTGAATACATTAATACGAGTGTGATTCATTGTAAAAGATTTAAAGACCCATCTTTCCTCGATTATACCTATAAACTTCAATTCGAGACTCGATCTGCCTCTCCGCTTAAGCATCATCAACTTCTGGAAAGACTCTTAAGATAAGTTTCAATTATTATCATGCCTAAACAATTTCTCGCTCAACGGTTTTGTGATATTTAGTTTCAATAATGAAGAATGAGAGTGAGAACTAAAAAGATGAAATTAAATCTGTACATGATACTCAGGAAACTGAACATGCACGAATAAATGATAGCCTTGAAAGTACAGCTTTGCTGATGTCCTCGACGCACTCTTACCAAAGATTATCATTTTATCATGATGACCGAAGTTCATCATTCAATAGTATTATTTTATAAATGAATTTTAAAATTATATCAAAATGGCTTGATTAGAGGTTGGTGGCAGCGACTACCCTATTAACATGATTCCTAAAAGAACATGATTTCGGTCGAAAAAATATCAATTCCACCATACTATACGGAGCCGAATTGGGATGAAAACCACCTATAAAATTTCTTACCTCAAATCTGGTGCCGCAATGGTGGAATATCACAGCCTGATAAGAAAGAAATGAAAAATAAAAACAGTTTATTTCCAATAAAGTTCAAACATGAAATGTTGAAACATTGCTTCTTAAAATACCTTAACATTAACATCCTTAATTCATAAAAACACATATGTATCCTAATAACCATGCAAAATGTTGAGGCAAAAACCATCTTTAAAAAATTATAATAAAGAACATAATAACATACCTTGGAGCGATCTTATTGTATCTGTTGCATAATACTTACTTACCCGATTGAACACCTTTGAAACATTTTTTGCTAAGAAATGAAACGTTAAACATAGGGATAGCAGTACATTTTATTATTTCCATTATTTACACGTCGTCTGCAATAAATTCAGTACATCAGTTACACAGGAAACAAATTAAGCAGCTCGATTTGCAAAGCAGAAGCAGAAGGGATTTTGGCTCAAAAATGATTAAGCTGAATTATTTACCTTAAAAATATGTAAGCCCAAAAATTATTTGCGATGATCATGCTCAAAAATGTTTAGTCTAAAAAACCTTTGTGCTAGAAAAACACGATTACGATTTTTAGGTTCAAAGATTAATATCATAAATGTTAGACAATAGTAGGGATGATAATACCGAAAATAATATCTTTTCTAACTTTTCAGCTTTACGAAATAGTCCAATTTCCTCACGCGTAAGTTTGTTCAGAAATGATCCTAGCATTTTTGTACTAAAACACAGCGATTCATTAAAATTTATATTTCTGTCTGATTATAAAAGGCAACGTTTCGACGTATCTAACGTCATCATCAGGCTGGAAAAAAAAATATAAAATACAGAATAATTTTCAGTCACATTGGAAAAACGCAAAACCAAAACTCAAGTAATATAGACTAGATATGTAATCACAAAAGACGAAGGCGACAAGACAAAAAAATCGAATTTGAAATCACAGAAATAGTAGTATGACTGGAAATATTTATATATTTTATATTTATGTATGTTTTTATATTAAATTTTCCATATTTTATACTATATTTTCTTTATCTTTCTTTTTTCCAGCCTGAGGATGACGTTAGATACGTCGAAACGTTGCCTTTTATAATCAGACAGAAATATAAATTTTAATGAATCGCTGTGTTTTAGTACAAAAATGCTAGGAGCATTTCTGAACAAACTTACGCGTGAGGAAATTGAACTATACCGAAAACAATACTAAATGACACGAATGATTTTGCAAAAAATTGTACAAAGCTATCCGTGGAATAAAATAAAAAGGTTGCGGAATAACACGAGCAAAAGTGAAATAAACCAGAGAAAATATTGCAGAAAAAGCCGCAAAAAACGAATATGAGAGGAATAATAATGCCTAAAAATAAAATGAACCTTAATTCTGCGAAAAAAATAACGAGGATATTATTAACAGAA
>JACJUY010009787.1:0-31684 GCA_014220935.1 Platorchestia sp. MABIK | reverse complement strand
TGCTGTGCATTGCATTGCATTGCATTGCTGTGCATTGCATTGCTGTGCATTGCATTGCATTGCATTGCTATGCATTGCATTGCTATGCATTGCATTGCTGTGCATTGCATTGCATTGCTGTGCATTGCATTGCATTGCTGTGCGTTGCATTGCTGTGCATTGCATTGCTATGCATTGCATTGCTGTGCATTCCATTCCATGACATTACATTACATTTCATTATGTTCTATTATATTATATTGTATTAAATTATTTTATATTATATTATGTTATATTGTATTAAATCATTTTATATTATATTATATTATGTTATATTATATTATATAATATTATATTGTCTTATATTATATTATTTATATAATATTATATTATATTATATTATATTATATTATATTGTATTAAATTATTTTATATTATATTATCTTATGTTATATTATATTATATAATATTATATTATATTATGTTATATTATATTATATTATATTATATTATATTATATTATATTATATTATATTATATTATATTATATTATATGATGTTATATTATATTATATTATATTATATCATATTATATTATATTATATTATATTATATTATATCATATTATATTATATTATATTATATTATATTATATTATATTACGCAGGAATCTAAATTTAGTCACAGTAAATAATAATAGTGCCCACATAGTGGTCGAAATCGGGAATTTCATAGGAAATTATTTGAATTACACGTCAGTTACTGGTTCATATCTCAATACCACACCTACATTTGATCATTTTCTGACACTGAGACAAGTTTTTGTCATAATGCGCAGTGTGTGAGTGTTATGATATGCCGTTGGGCACAGGATGAACAAAACAGTAAGCATAGATACCTATTTGTTTATACTTCTTATCGTATTTTAATTTACATGAAACATCAGATAGAAGCATTGAGTAATTTTCCTGTCATATTAGCAATCAGGAACGAGCGGGAAAACAAACATCGGCATCGTTGTTAATTTCTGCAGATCCAACCAATCAAACCGGCTGCTGAGAGTGAAAGTAGATTTTATCGACGAATTTATCCAATGCAATTATCGTGAAATGACATGCGAGGAAAAGGCTTTGAGAGGGAATTCAGATCCTGTTTAGATATCATAAATTATACTGCGTGACGCATTGAGTTATTTGCAGGATATGTGTCATGTTTATTTTACTTACTGGAGCTTTAAGGTTCAATGCTTACATTTTAATGGATTTGAACGCGCGTGAAATAAGCAAATTAGTTCGTTTGATCAAATCTGAGAATAAATTCTAGGTTCATTTTAATATAAAAGTGTTTGTAGCAACCACAGAGATATTTGCAAAAAATTAATTTGTAGTGGTTGTAGTTGCTATCTAAAATCATATTGGTATAGTGACAAATGAAAGATTGCTCCCGTAAAACTTTAAAGTAACTGTAATTCCTTTACTCGAATCATTATTTTTTCGCAAATTTATTAAATCGAAATTCTATTACCCACAATAAGTAATTCGAAGAGATGCAATTTTGAAGTCAGAATTTGCGCAACAATATCGAACATAAATAAAATGTCTTAAACCTACTATGAGATAGGAATAACTAGCATTATCATGTATTTTCATTTTTTTTAGAATATTTAAAAAATATCAGTATGTTAAAATTCTATGCTCCATAGTTTCTTCTTCCGTGGTAGGATCTGAAGTGCTGGTTCTTGAAATCGTAAAAATATTCCAACAACGTGATATATTAAAACATTGCAATTTACCCAAAATGATGAATTTACACTTTGACGGTAGAAGGTCGAAAAGAGGGTCCTCGTTTTATTACTGTAACATCCTGGGGTACAACCGCACAAGGGTACAAAGCTGTTAAGCATGAACAATTAGAATTCTAACGAAAGAATTATTAAAGACTGTGAAGCATTAGCCTCTTTCATTATATTCCAATATAACAGACTTACTTCGAGTGAGTCTACAGTGCTAACGCCTGTCAATATTTTGACGGTTTAGCGCCGACCGCACGAGATCAAATAGAGCATATATAGTTGAGCGTACATATAGTAGTATATAGTTAGTAGAGCATATTTAGTTGAGTAAATCGAAGGTTAATTTTAGGCCAGAACATTGAAGCGTGACAAAAGTGGTGCACGAGAATTGAAATGGATTAAATTTCACCATGACCATGACGACAGTAAAAAATTTGCCTTTTTGTTAAAAAAATTACCAATGAATCAGAGAGAAAAAACAAAGTTAATGGTGATTTTTATCATTTAATAGACATATGATGTATTATCAAATATTTCCAAGTGAGACATCAGGCTGATGAATAAATAACTGAACAGAAAAGCACTGTGTAAAAAAGAAGAGAACGAAGGGTGTTTTTAAATACATATACTTCGGTTTAGCTTAGCCCGAGCATTGAATTCATGGTATATTCCATATAGAAAACTGGTCTAAAGTTATACATCCCTTTCACTTTTACTCATATCGTTATAACAGCATCTTTTTGTTCGGTGTGTGTTCTCATAAAGAATTAATGTGTGTTTTTAGTGTATATTTCTTCAATTTAATTCTAAAATATAATGGTGCACTTAAACATGTAATTGATCCATCCAAGTATGTCGCTTGAGCAATTTTGTAATCAAACGTTCATTCTTTGAAAAGCATTTAAAGAGCCAAAAATTTCACAGAAATTTTACAGTTTTTTCAAATTATTAAGAAACTTAGTCTAAAATGTATCGCCCATTTATCACTTTCAAAAGTATTTTATGCTCCTCAAAATTTCGTACACAGAGTTGGTCGTCGAGCTGTGCTACATCATATTATGCGAGCCTCGACATGCACCGATAAAATTAAGATCAATTTATTCAAAAACATAATACTTGATTCAAGTGTCAAATGACTAGAAATAATTGGTACTAATTTTAATCCGTGTCAGTTGGGGTTCGCGTTGGATGCTGCTGCGTAACTCAAGGACGGACTACATTCCCGTCTCTCGAGTACGTAATTCCCGCCGTGGACAAGTTGTGAGCGACAGGCGGCGGCTGCCATGGCAACGAGAGCACGCGCGGTGAGGGTAACGAATCGTGAATAATGATTCATGTATCAGCTTCGGAAATTTGTACCCGCTACTTGGGGCGGCTAAGTACACGAAAGTTTTTCTTGTTTACACGCTAAGAATTACTTAATACATTTAGATAGAATCTGCAGCTTACAACGCAGATTAGACAAGAACATTTTTTTTTCCCTTTTTCAACGTCCAGTCGAATAGACGACATCTGTTGCCACTGAGTTTGTTCTAAATAACCGTTTTGTTGAGGAGAAGGGGGCTGGGGTGGAGGGTAAGGAAATATAAAGAGAGCTGAAGCACACGCACGCATGTGTACACCTGCGTGCGTACGTTTGTTCACTGCCGTTACGTCCACCCTCCAGCTACCAGGCCCGTTTGTCCAACCAGTCGTGAGAGCAGGGGAGAGCGAGTGGCGCTCTCTTGCCGCGTATTCGTCCAGTAGATCGATATGGTCTGGTGCAGCAACACACCTCAAAGTCTGCGTCCAATTTTAGAGTACCGTGTTTAGTGTACGAAAATAAAAGCTTAATCTATTTGATGTTCTTTGGTTCGTTTTCTAGTGAACACACGAATAAAGTATGTTCAGCAGTGATGACTATTGAATTGGAATTTTGTATGATTCGAGTTTGTAAATGAATGTGAGCCTAGTTTCCAAAAAAGTGCAGTGAAATGCCAGTTTTTGAGTTGTGTATAAAATTGTGGTACTATTTTAATACACATTTCTGTCTGATCGAGTGCAGTACATTAATTATGAATTCAGTTATACTTTCATGAAATCATTTAAAGATTACTATTGTTAAGCTTCATACGAATGACCTTTTGGCCGTCTTAGTTCAGTGTTTTACTATATAGGTACTATGTGGGTTACGCTCGAAATTAGGATTTGTTCTGCATGGAGTATACTATAATTTAGTACGTGTACTGATGGAGTGTCCTCTAATTTAGTGTGTGTACTGCGTGTAGTATGCTTTAATTTAGTATATGTAATGCATGGAGTACACTCGAATTTAGTATATGTACTGAATGTACTCTAATTTAGTATACGTACTGCATGGAGTATATGTAAATTTAGTATATGAACTACGTGGCGTATGCACGAATTTAGTATATGTACTGCATGTACTCAACTTAGTACATGTACTGCATGGAGTATACGTGAATTTAATACATGTACTGCATGGAGTATACGTGAATTTAGTACATGTACTACGTGGAGCATACGCGAATTTAGTACATGTACTACGTGGAGTAAACGTGAATTTAGAACATGTACTGCATGGAGTATACATGAATTTAGTACATGTATTGCGTGGAGTATACGTGAATTTAGTACATGTACTGCATGGAGTATACGTGAATTTAGTACATGTACTGCATGGAGTATACGTGAATTTAGTACATGTACTGCATGGAGTATACGTGAATTTAGTACATGTACTGCATGGAGTATACGTGAATTTAGTACATGTATTGCGTGGAGTATACATGAATTTAGTACATGTATTGCGTGGAGTATACGTGAATTTAGTACATGTACTGCATGGAGTATACGTGAATTTAGTACACGTACTGCATGGAGTAACTCGAATATCCAATCAGGCGCATTTACGAGGCAACAAAGCAGCCGCGCCTTTACTGTTGTACACGCAAATTGGCCACTATGCATCATCACGACATGAATGCATTAACAGAAGCCCAGTTTTGTTCATATATGTAGCGGCTGTTAGTACTCCCTGATTTTTTGTTGAATTTCATTTATGTTTATTTAACCAGTACATCAAATTACTATTTACTGTAACTATACATTTATTCTTCCGTGAATAAATTATCTGTTGCACATTTTCCCGAACATCATCACGAACAGTAAGAATGATTTGTTACGTTTGAATTTATTTGAAAAAAGCTAGCGACATGACGCTGCATGAACTAATGTTGCGATGTTTTTTTCAGTAGCACAATCATATTTGTCATAAGCTTCCAAACTTTGTGGCTGTCTGGGAGCAGTTCATGTACTCAAAGAACGCATTCAAAAGCAGGCAAACTTGTCGGCTTATCGTTTGAAGATCTCAGCTAGGGATTTTGTGTTGCCGTGTGAAATGGTTGTTTGTATTCAATGTCATTGTGTTCAAAGTTGGCCGCCATTTTAGTACACAGTTCAACGGAACTACGAGTGTAAAACCGTAGATCGTTATCAGGAGGTAGCCTAATATATGTGCCTCTTATCTGAATTTATCTGGTCATATCAAGGTGTGAGTTGTGCTCGTGGCATCAGTGACACTGAAACAATCACTGGTTGGCCAGGTAGATTCAATTCATGACGACCAGTTGCGACAGGGCGGTGCCTTAGTAAACAAGTGCTGCGTGTTCACTGAATTGTTGACTTCACTGCTACAACGTACTGAATGTAACTCAAATAGTGACTTCTATATCTGAAGTTGTTCTTGGATTCATTTGCTCCGCTCAGAAGTTTTCGGTGATGCTTGGAGAGAGACAGAAACTGCCATATTAACTTAGTGCTGTCCTTCTGACTAGACTGATAATCAAGTTTATTTTTTTCAGAAAACACTGAATGAATTGGACAAAATTATAGTTTTCTTACACAATGCATAGTGTTATTAGTTATAACGATTCTATGTTAAACAAATATCCACCATGGAAGAGGGAACTCATTTTGCGGAAACGGGCCAATGCCCGCGCTGCAGCAGAAGCAACAGCCCCATCAGCCACGTCTAACCAGCGCGCCACGCCGAGCACAAGTGAAGCTCAGCCTGTCACAATGGGTCGCCATGATGAAGCCGCCTCTCAACAGCTGGTGGAAACTTGCGGCGGTCCGTACTACGGTTCTGTAAAGGGCCCGAAGAGGCAGTTTACGGTTCGCTCAGCCAGCGGACACGGAATCCTTCGCAACGCGGCGCAGTCTACCGTCAGTTTGGAGAGTGACAGTGCGAGAGGTGGAGTGCGCACGTCTTCCGCAAACTCAAAGTCTCCTGAAAGCGTTGATGGGTATATGAGTGGTGCTTTGTACGCTAAAGGTGGTGGGAAAATGCACCACAAAGTGTTTCACGATGGTAGTTATGGTGACTGTGGAGATGATAACGGATCTTTGAGCAACGGAGAAGAAGATTTGCAGTATGGGCCCGGTATCGTGTCCAAACTCAAGAATCGGTACATGAGTCTCGCTATGAGGGAGAACAAGAGCCGTCCTGCTTTGCGAAGGTTCAGTTCCCTCGAGGATCTTTTGGATGCTGAAGATCATGACACAGCTGCAGCACCCAGAGGTAGGGCATACAACCAATCGGCCAAAAGAGAAGCCATGAAAAGAGCTCGATCCGTGGATTGCTTGAGTGCTTCACGTCGGGAAATGCCACCGCAGCCCACCCCTGCGATCGGTCCGTCCATTCCTAAAAGCAAGTCAGCTGGTGACTCTTTATCTTCCTATTCTCGCGAGGACATCATTATCATTGAGTCTTCCAACTCGAAACCTCCAGAAATGAATGCTGATACGTGTGAGAATGTTGATGATCTGAGACTGCCGATTAAACTACAGACTATAAAGTCGGTGTTTGAGTCGAACAATAGCCAAAGCAAAACTGTTCGCAGCAAGCCAATGCCGTCGGCTTCTGGCAAGCCTCTCACTCCGACAGGATACAAACCCGTGCCTAAGGCCAAGCCTGCAGGGCTCACACCTCGAAGACCTGATTCCATTCTCGAGGCAAAATGTTCCCTGAAGCAAGTGGCTCCGATTCAGAAAACTCCTGTCAGATCTACTCCCTTAGGTAGTCCAGTTGTTAATGGGGTTGCTAATGAGAGGGATTTAGCAAACACTTCCAACAGTTCCTTTGCTTCGCCTGTGCTTACAAAGCAAACTGCTTCTATCGATGATAGCTCAAAATCTTTTAGACCTTCTCTTGCATCGACCACGCGATCCGAAAAAAGTATTGAAAGTACGCGCGTGTTGCTGGAAAATCGCAAAAATGCTCAAAAGTCTCGCAGGGAAGAACTTTCTAAAGCTGCTGACTTCCTGAACCCGAAGCCCGTGGTATTAGTTGAAACTTCGACGCCAAAATCAAACTCTGTGCCTTCACCTAGTACTCCTCCAGCGTTACCGCAGCGGACGAATATTGGCATGCCAGTTGCGGTGCCTCCTCTACAAACTAGACAGCCCTACGTCAGTCCAATCAATTCGCCTTCGTCTAAAGTTACAGTTCCGTTGAGCCCTACTCGTAAACTTGCACTTTCTCACACGTCCAGTCCCAATCCAGCCCAAACATCGACGCCTAACTCATCCACACCGATAGCTAGGTTCATGAACGGAGTCTCGTCACCCATACTTGATCCGCTTTCGACACCAACGCACTCAAGTGCAGTTAGTGGGTCACCCGCAGCCGCCACACTCAAGCAGAAGGCTCCTGCCGGCGATGCTAGATCGCCAGAGCAGGAAACTAGTGAAGCCTTGCTCAAACAACAGCCATTCACCTCAAGTCCTTCTTCGTCTGTGATAAAGAGCAAGATTACGACTCTGCCTCAGGATGGGTCTCAGTTACCCACGCGCCTCCCACCCGAAGTGGTGTCACCTGTTAAAAATCAGCCAATTAATCGTGCGGACGATGAAACTCAAAGTCCTGCAAGCATTCGATCTTCATCACCGCCTCTCAACCCTAAACATTTCGTTTCACTCAAAGCTTCGGCTCCTAAAGTATCGCCAACTTCAGCTGCCAGTCCTTCCAAGCCCATGAGTGAAACAGCACCTAAACAGCCTTACGAACAGTCTCCTGTTCGCACGACAAAAATTACGACTTTTTCGTCGACAGGAGATGAGATCACTGAAGTAGTGGAGGCTGTCAACACAGTCAACCGCCCCAAACCTTCAAAGGACAGATGGCATCAGGAGCAGTCCAACAGTCTTGTCTTCAACTTCGTTGGGAAAAAAGACACCACTCCCGATTACATCGAAAACGACGGCGTCGACATATCGAAACGAGTCAACAAGGTAGAGTAATATGTTTGTTCTAGTTTTGTTCTCAGTTATTAACATTTTAAGATTTATATTTGAGAGTCAGGGAGCTAGAGTTACGAAATTGACATTTAGGGCTGGATTTAAACGATTTCATTGCGAGCGAGCGTAAAAAATCGTCCATAATTTGAAGCATTTTCAGAATACTTCGTTGAATGTTCTTTTTTCTTGCAAAGCGCTGGACGTAGAGTGAACGCTGTAAATAATCTGCTGTTTATCGATGTTTGCAAATTTTTTGTTCCATGCGTGACAGCGCCGCCCTTGTGATCACTCTCTCATCAGCTGCAAATTGAGTAAACTTAATCCAGGAAGTCACTGAGTGCAGTTTACACCCTTAATGCCATCACACATTTCTTAACCATATCATACACATTTGCTTCGTTCTGAGGTAGCATAACTCGTATTCATTGTACAAGAGAAAGTAACGTTACAGAGTAAACTATTGAGAGTCTATTATCAATAAAACTAAAACTGCTAGGGAACTAATCTCCGAAACAAGGAAATGTTCGTAATTCAGTTGAGTAACGAGCTAATTACGTCTACTTATTCATTGAAGTAGAATTCAGGTAGATCAAGGGAAAAGTTTACATGCGTGTTCATGCTAATAGTGCGCGCTGATGTGCTCAAGCTGACGCAGTTTGGTGTGGTGCAGCTGCGTTGATTCATGCTTTACTTCCCCACATTCGCTGACGCATCGATAATCTAGAGTTGATCTTGGTAATTTCATAAGTAACACCTACATGCACAGGAAGATAGTTATCTTTTCTTTTTTGTAATTCGAAAGTTTGAGTGCAAGTCATTTCGATCGGCTGCGTTTACGAATATCAGCTGAGATTATATGAACTCTATGCATCAGTTCAAAACCTTAAGTTTGGCCGATAAACTAGCTTTGTGAACAACGGTCGTTGTTGAGCAAATGTTTTTTTCGTCGAAGTTGGACATAACGCATCGATTCTCAGTATTAAATTAACGCTTTTGACTCACGGCTCGCTCGAATACCAAGCGTTCTACAGCAACGAGAACTTGAAAACTGTTCGATGTACCAAGAAATGGAGTACGATTTCTTTATTAAACTCGTCAATTAGAGCTTTTGACGGTACATTAAATTTTTTTAATAACCTCCGTTAAAAGTTAATGTAACCTTTCTCCTCCACGTGCTGATATTGGCTGCTCTTCACTCGCAAACTAAAATAGAATTATTCCCCAGCAGACCGTATCCATTTCTGTATTTTGTATTTTCTAATTTTAGCTCTCTAAAATATGGTTAGCGATTAAAGTATTTTATCTCCTCAGGGGGATACAAATATTGTATCAATGGGAATTAGCACTCCCAGGGGGACAATGTGAGGGCCCGAGCTGAGAGTTTGGTAGGCTTCTTTTTATTGAAATATAATGCTTTTGTTATGTTAAGAACCATCTTTTTTCGGTTCACTGCTGTCCTGTTTTTTCAGCACCTACTATTTTCTTCTTCAACTTTGATCTTGTTTCATGAACTTCTTTCTTTTCTTACTGTTTCTATGCCCTTTCTGCATAGATTCCGCGTTCTCTTAACTCCATACTAAATGGTGCCTTCTTCCTTCCTTCCTCTCTTTGGATCGCCTTTGTTGCGAATAGGGAGGCTTAAATTAACTAATAATCTAATCTAAAGTATTTTATAATCATGAATTAAATTATTCCTAATTACGTTGTGAGGTGGCGTTGACGTTTACTTAACATTGAGAAACCATGCTGTGAAGAAACTTCCTGCTGGCAAAGCTAAGAATGTCCTTTGTTGACTGTATTACGTGTAAATAATCCGGCCACCGCGTGCATGACGCGTTGTAGCTTAGGGCTGAGTTTTTTCGGTGCTGCTATAGCGTGTGGTTTACCACACTAGAGCATGAGATCTACCTCTAGCTAGTACTATAGCGTGGGGTTTACCACACTAGAGCATGAGATCTACCTCTAGCCAGTACTATAGCTTGGGCTTACCACACTAGTGCATGAGATCTACCTCTAGCTAGTACTATAGCGTGAGGTCTACCACACTAGAGCATGGGATCTACCTCTAGCTAGTACTATAGCGTGGGGTTTACCACACTACTGCATGAGATCTACCTCTAGCTAGTACTATAGCGTGGGGCTTACCACACTAGAGCATGAGATCTACCTCTAGCTAGTACCATAGCGTGGGGTTTACCACACTAGAGCATGAGATCTACCTCTAGCTAGTACTATAGCGTGGGGTTTACCACACTAGTGCATGAGATCTACCTCTAGCTAGTACTATAGCGTGGGGTTTACCACACTAGACCATGAGATCTACCTCTAGCTAGTACCATAGCGTGGGGTTTACCACACTAGTGCATGAGATCTACCTCTAGCTAGTACTATAGCGTGGGGTTTACCACACTAGAGCATGAGATCTACCTCTAGCTAGTACCATAGCGTGGGGGTTTACCACACTAGTGCATGAGATCTACCTCTAGCTAGTACTATTGCGTGGGGTTTACCACACTAGAGCATGAGATCTACCTCTAGCTAGTACCATAGCGTGGGGCTTACCACACTAGTGCATGAGATCTACCTCTAGCTAGTACTATAGCTTGGGCTTACCACACTAGTGCATGAGATCTACCTCTAGCTAGTACTATAGCGTGGGGTTTACCACACTAGTGCATGAGATCTACCTCTAGCTAGTACTATAGCTTGGGCTTACCACACTAGAGCATGTGATCTACCTCTAGCTAGTACTATAGGGTGGGGTTTACCACACTAGAGCATGTGATCTACCTCTAGCTAGTACTGTAGGGTGGGGTTTACCACACTAGAGCATGAGATCTACCTCTAGCTAGTACTATAGGGTGGTGTTTACCACACTAGAGCATGTGATCTACCTCTAGCTAGTACTATAGGGTGGGGTTTACCACACTAGAGCATGAGATCTACCTCTAGCTAGTACCATAGGGTGGGGTTTACCACACTAGAGCATGGGATTTATCTCTAGCTAGTACTATAGCGTGGGGTTTACCACACTAGAGCATGAGATCTACCTCTAGCTAGTACTATAGGGTGGGGTTTACCACACTAGAGCATGTGATCTACCTCTAGCTAGTACTATAGGGTGGGGTTTACCACACTAGAGCATGAGATCTACCTCTAGCTAGTACCATAGGGTGGGGTTTACCACACTAGAGCATGTGATCTACCTCTAGCTAGTACTATAGCGTGAGGCTTACCACACTAGAGCATGGGATTTATCTCTAGCTAGTACTGAGGACTATAACGTGAGGTCTACCGCTGCATTTTTCATCCCTAAAGGATATCACTTATTTCCAAACATTTAATTTAGCGTAAGACACTTAATTTGAACATCACAAACTGCTCCTAGGTCGGCGATATATGACGGTAGGCCTCACGCTATAGTAGCACCATTTCTGCTCACAACGTGATACGCGAATTCTGAAGTTCTTCATGCCTGTGGTGACGATGTCGTAAAAACTGTTCACTTGAGTGCTGTCAATTATAGCTTTGTTGTTAAGTCATGGGTTATTCTAGATAATTTCAATTTCATTTAGTTTATTTGTTGGAATACTGTATCTGCATTTCTTCGCTTCTTCATCTTATCTTTTACAATGTGCAATCAAGTACATTTTTTGCTTGAATTTAATAGAAGCAATAGCTGTTTCTATTTTAAGGACTAATTCAATTAAATAGGGTCACGTTCACTTGCACTTTATACCAGTGGGTGTAATATCAAGATGGAGACGTACCGAAAATCGCTATAACCTGCTCCACTGAGAGGATCTTATCGGAGCAGAGACATAGGACCTGATAAGACTGCATGAATCATTCAAAGAGGCTTGAGAGATCAGACCTCCGGTCATTTATCAGCACTGCCTAACCCTGGACGCTGCACTGCGCGTTATTGTGGCCGAATCCGGGAGAAAGCCCAGCTGTTTGGTCTCCATGAGATAACGTGTTTCTCGTCTTCTATGCTTTTCGCGACTCATTTCTACGTCTATTGTGCCGCAGCCTCCTCAGTTCTTCGTTCAGAGGATCTTAATTATCTTGTAATTTATTATTTTTCGGGGCTTATCAAATAGCTGTATTGAAGGATCGCGTTATCAGCCATCTGAGTTTAATTGCTCAGAGTCTAATTAAATCGAAAACCGGCTGCTTGTCATCTGCCTATCTATTGACACTTCAAGTTGTGCATGTTTTTTGCTATCAATTGTTGTGATTGTCATTCCTCATAGGACTGAGAAGTTAAAGATTCGTACATTTTTCTTATCATCTTCCTTTAGCGTTTAATTTGTTCCTATTCTGAAGGACAAATTCCTACTCGGTCACTACTCAAGGTCATACCCAAGCTAACCATTTTTGGTAGTATTCAATGCTTTATTTGAGCTAGCAATTTCTCAATTCTTGCCGAGTCACAGTAGTTGTACGCATTCAACTAAACTTTTATTTGTGCAATCATTTTCCTTTAGGTACAGTGTAGTTAGGCTCGTGTGCTGTTAGACCATTTAGGAAATTGAACATTTTTTGAACAACACCCTGCCAAGTGTATCTCTTGATAAACACGCATGAATTTTTAACCATTTTACGAGTCCTGTAGTGCTCTAGACATGGCGGGGGTAACTCTAAATCCGAACCTAATCTCAACTTTTGTAATCATAAGGAAAACTTAACGAAGAATCAAAGAAAAATTATTCGGGAATATTTTATAATAGACGTTTTTGTTTTTCTGATTGAAGGAATCTGTGTGTTCTTAATAAAAACCTGGAGAATGGATTCTGATTTCTTTTTCATTTGATAGAAATATGATGCTTATAAGTTTTGTTTCTCGAGCAGAACACGAAGTAAATTCCTGTCAGACGATTGAAATGCAGCTGTGCAATACCAGGAATATTTTCATATTTTACGAAAAATGTATCGCTATTAAACAGCGATTTGGATTTAAGCCATTTGTGAAGCCGTCATGTTTTTGGTGGCTCCTACCAGCATAAAAATTCACAACCCCGTTTACGAAGGTGGATAAGACATAATTTCATACTTTTGGCACCTCTCCTTCGAACAGTTCATATTACTTTCTAAAAAATATCATATCGTCCATGCACTAGATAACATTCGAACAATACATCCTACGTATTAATTTCAATGCCGATGTTGTAAATTATAATCCTGTAATAAGTCCTCGCAGTTATAGTCTTACGATTGTTCTCCGCTACCACACTTGTATATTTTCTATCAGTATTTAATTTCATCACTCTCCTCCCATGAAATTGCTATATTCTCTCGGGGTCTTGAATCTGGTGTACCTGTTGACGTCATTTAGTTGGTGTCCTAAATCTCTTCCACGTCACTTTCTTCAACGAACGGTAATTATTATACTTTAAATCCCGTACCTTCTCTTATTACTGTCAAGAAGAAACGTATTCTCACTCACTGCTAATGCTCTGTAGTTTTTTTAACACGTTTCGTGGGAAGGAACCCACCGGTGGTCACTGAGGGGATTTTTATAATGCTGCTGACCGACCTGCAGTCACAAACTCAGTTTTTAAAAACACTTGATGAAAGCTTAATGAAGGCTCGATCCAGTTAATGTTTACTATTTTCAAAATTGCTTAGTACAATTGACTTTAAATCTGAATTGAATATTGAACTTCAGTTTCACTCATCGCAGTTAACGTGTATAAGCAATGTATTTTGTGTTGTTCTGTTCTCTGAAATTCGCAGCCAGCGCTTTTGACCTTATTCCGCGAATTTCTTTAGGTGACGCAGTTTAGTTGTTCAGGTCCCGAGCGAATGCGAATGTAGCCATTCCTTCAGGTGTTTTTATTGTCGGTTGCGCTATTAATTGCTGCTCGCTCTCTACTTGTCGTCTTTATCATCTATTTTGTTTTGCGTTAGCGTCTTATTTTTCGTTGCTCAGTGAAGATATTCATTTTACTTCCGAGTGTGGTTCCCAGTCACGAAATTTTGGTGGTTTGTGTACCGTTGGAAGAAGGCTGCTCGAAACAGTAAAACAGACATTTCACTTAACCTACATGGCATTTTTAATTTAATTAGAAGTGTGCTTCAAATTAGCTGAAGTTCTAATTTGACGTCCGATTAGCCGTGGAGTGTGACATTAAGCCATTATTGAGTTGGTGCTGTTATCTGGAATCAGAGAGGAGTGTGAAGAGACTAAAGTTCAGGTATTTTCCCCAACTAATGGATTCAGACATCGGGGATTTGAGAGTATAATCGTGCTCACTAGAATAGCTTGGTTTCTATTCTGAATTCGCTCATGATGTTCATTCTTGTCCTTTAGTTATTCTCAGAAATGGACTCAGACGATGAGAAAATTTATCAGAAGTGTTTGCACAAATGGCTTGGTCGACCATTCCCAAACCGGCTAGTGTGGTGTGGCGTCTGTGTGAGCGTGAGCTGAATAGCAGCACCTGTGTAAGGTCGGGCTGTCTACCTAACACCTGCCCTGTGTGCGTGTGTGTGCGTCGTGTGCACCTCTTGAGCGCGTCTTGTGTGTGAGTGTACATGGGCTGGAATAGAAGATGTCGTTGCTTCTTTGAAGCTCTTTCAAAATATTTGAATAAAAGGCTGAATCTAAGAGTCCAGCGTGGTCAATTAGTTACTTCTGTACACTTCGTATTTTGTTCTGTAGGAAAGAATATTTAGTTTTATACAATGCTTCACATTGGGCTCGGTTCTCTCTTTAACGTGAAAATTCTTTCGCAGACTTTGAAAGGCTGTAGAAACTTCCGTCTCATGTTGCGCTAATTTTTATTTTCCACAGCATTCAGGTTTTCAATTTTATGCTTCATGTCGGGTGTTACTCGGAAATAGTTGAAACATCTGATCGCTTACCAGGTTTAACACGTTTCTTTCCGCTCTTGATCTCAGAAGAATATTTCGGTACTCACGCGAATGAACTTCGGGGTTGATGTCGTGACGTGTTGAGATGAGGCTGAGAAGTGATTTAAATATTGTGTATGCTAATCGTGAGCATCTTCATTCCCGAACTCCTCTCAAAAAAGTGCGTTAATTCATTTCAAAACTCAGTGAAGAGCCAGTTACGTCTCCTAAACCTCTGCCTCTTTCTCTTTAAATTTCTTTCCATTCATTTGTGTAAAAAAAGATCTGTTAAATTCTATAAGTTAGGTTTTGCTTGTTGGTTCATACATTCTAAGGAACTTCTGAAGAGATTTTCTTTTCTTCATAGATGATGTTGCAGTCTCTAAAGAGAACAATAACGATTTCATTGCTCCAGCGAACTGTTCCAACCGAGAACGCGTCAGAAGTGCCGTTCGGACTAGATCTCTCCTTATTTTCGGTGTGGTGATCGTTTCAGTGCGACTGAAACGATAGCTAATGTCTTAACAGTAGTAGTAATCAGAAACCTCGAGTTGTAATTAGCGAGTTGAGCATGCGAAATCGGTTGTATAATATATTGGTGTGCGTATGTGTCATTCAAGACATCTAAAATTTCAAACACTGGCTTAAACAGTGAACTACTTGAATCCTGTTGACTCCCCGTCTGCATAAAAGCAGGGCACGTCAATGTTCATAGTGCTGAGATTCATCCATGCTAGACAGATCCAGGAGCTAACTGGCGCACCTAACGCAATGTTGGCACAGGTGTAACGCCTAGTACTTCACTTCAACCAAACGTCGTCCAGCTTTGAGTGTCAACGTGTTTGGTGCTGGCCAAACATAGATGGTGGGGAGATGTTCCGCTTGTGAAAAGGTGTCCTCTCCACACATTGATGGTGGGGAGATGTTCCGCTTGTGAAAAGGTGCCCTCTCCACACATTGATGGTGGTGGGATGTTATGCTTGTGTGAAGAGGTGCCCTGAGCACACACTAATGGTGGTGGGATGTTATGCTTGTGAAGAGGTGCCCTGAGCACACACTGATGGTAGTGGGATGTTATGCTTGTGTGAAGAGGTGCCCTGAGCACACACTAATGGTGGTGGGATGTTATGCTTGTGAAGAGGTGTTCTGTCCACACTGTGATGGTGGTGCGATGTTATGCTTGTGTGAAGAGGTGCCCTGAGCACACACTGATGGTGGGGAGATGTTCCGCTTGTGAAAAGGTGCCCTCTCCACACAATGATGATGGTGCGATGTTATGCTTGTGCGAAGAGGTGCCCTGAGCACACACTGATGGTGGTGGGATGTTATGCTTGTGTAAAGAGGTGTCCTGTCCACACACTGATGATGGTGGGACGTTATATTTGTGAAGAGGTGCTCTGAGCACACACTGATGGTGGTGGGATGTTGTGCTTGTGTAAAGAGGTGTCCTGTCCACACACTGATGATGGTGGGACGTTATATTTGTGTAAAGAGGTGCCCTGAGCACACACTGGTGGTGGGATGAAATAATTTTGGAGCATGGTAACTTGTTTGTTTTACTCGACGTGTAAGCGCGTTAGTGAAGTCCCGGAAATTGCTCTTATGAAGACGTAGAATGCATCAAGTATTGGTAATTAATCAGTGCTTGTAGATTTATTTTCAGATGCCGTTCGTGTAGTACAAAGGTTGCCTTGGTGCATAGGTAGAGGGAAAGTGCGCTGTGGCGGAATGTGAGGCCCTGAGCTGAAGCCCAAGTAGACTTTCTTTTTGTTCAAATAGAATAAGTTTTTTGTTTAGTTACGAGCCTTCTTTTTTCGGTTCACTGTTGTCCTAATTTTAGCTTCTAAGTCCTTCTTCTTTAACTTTTATCTTGTTTCATGAACTTGCTTCTTGACTTGCTGTTTCTAAGCGCAGGAGATCTCATGGAACAACACACTTTGTGCCTAGATTCCCAGTTCCCCTATCTCTAAACTAGATTGTGCAAGTATTTTTACTCTTTGGAACACAATTATTGCCTTTAAGGAGGCTTAAACTAGCGTATCTATTCGAATCTAAGAAAGATATAGTAATTTATTTTGTTTCGGCTCTCAATGCCTATGCAAATCCTCAATGCGTGTGTGTGTTCTCAGTTTGTAGAGGACCACTTTGAGGTTTGTGCTCCAGCGCCTTCAGAGGTCAATGCTTCGGTGAAGAAGCACACGATTCAGAACTTCTTCCATTCTTCCTAATCCCACTTGCTTTTTATTTCACCACAATCGACCGAATTATACCCTGAACTTTATGTTTCAAAAAGTAAGATGTCTGTTCATAGCCACAACAGTAAGTACTAAAAGGACAGCAGATGGCTGCGCAAGCATTCAAGCAGGGCGGGTGTGCATCTCCATACAGGGCACGAACGTCGTCAGAAGCCACAAGGTCATTGGACCCGCGAGGGTGTGGCGGAGACATCATCTTGGTCGTGCCTATGCTCGCTCTTCTGCTGTATTCCTCGTGTCGTTAGTTCGAATATTGCGGTGGATTCCGGTACTTTCGGGGTGTAGTTGTGCGTGTTTTGACGTCTTAGATTCAAGCGTAAAATGGTTCTGGTTTTGAGCAGTGTTCGAAATGGGTCCGTGTTGTGGAGCTAGGAGCTAATGATGATGTTCTGGTTATTATGTTTTTGGTGGATGTTGTTCATCTGCTAATTCGTGTGTATGCTGTATATCACCTATGCATCTGCTGTTCAATCTGAGTAAGACCCTGCGTTTTTTGCGTGTAGAAAGTTTCAGATGTCCACTTACAATTTTCATAGTAGCTTTCGTACAAGATATTCATTGCCACGGAATCTCGATTTGTATGCATATCAGTGATAATTGCAAGATGGATTGCTCGTCTAAGAGCCATACACGCCTGATTGATGTCAAGTAATCATCTATACTTGAACAATTTTCGTGCAAAGCTGGTGATGCATAAGTTATCAAAGTTATTTAAATTTGTATTTGTTCATTGAACTTGAATTTTACCACCCCACCAGAAAACTCCAGTTTTTATTATATATATATTTTTTGTAGTGAGACTAATTTTCTTCTTTTACACACAGTACTGTGAGTCGAGGGAAAAATGTTTGCAAATTTTTCGGTGGGATGGAAACGTACATTTTATTTACAGGAACAAGAAATAAAAAACCTGATGAAGGAATGCAGCATTGTAGTTTTTGTGAGAAAGTTCTTGTCCTTGTAGTGACATTGCACGGAACATTAACTTGCATCTTCCATGGGAAGCCCTCGTCGCACTCGACTGGCGCGCGTGCTTCTCTTTTAGGTGTGGGCACCCGGCGACGGCTCGATCGTTTCCCCCCTGAAATTCCAGAAGTTTTCTCCTGTTACCACCGTCATTGAATTCCTGGCATGCCTGCTGGTGTGCTTGTGCAGGAGAGTTCAAATCTTCGTCGCAGTCCGGTTACTTTGCGCATTGCGTCTTCGGAGGATGTACCTGAACTTGTGTATCATTTGTCTTAGGTTAGGGAAAACTGTAGCATTAGCGGTCTTCAGCTGTCGTGTAGCTTAGCGATAGTTTTCACGCCTTGACACTTTGGCCGCAACGTGCGCCACAGATGGCCACGAAAAGGATTTTCGAAACCCTGCTGACCGACCAGTAGTCGTAAGCTTTATTTTCATAAATACTTAATTAAAGCTAAATGAAGGCACGATCCAGTGAAATGTTTGCTATCTTCAAAATAGCTTATAACAATTGACTTAGAATTTGAGTTGCATATTGAACTCAAGTTTAACACGTCGGCTCTGAAGTGGTACATATGTGTACCACTAGGTAAATTGTTCACTTACGAACCGGAATATACAAATAACATTTCAATTATTTTGCTACTTTTCCGAAAATTTTTAGAGTAAAAGGTAACACATTATGATTCAATTGTATTCTTTTCACTTTTCAAAAAAATTAAAAATGTATTAGAGCAGAAACGCCGGTTTTTAAAAACGACTTCTACTAGCCTAACCAAACTGACCGAAAGCAACCGCACAATCGTAGTCAACGTGTTGACCTATTGCGGTCAAAGTGTTAAGTTCAATTTCTGTAGAAGCCCTACCAAACCTAAAATTTAGGAAAATATTCGCTTCATACATATCTTTGTGAAGTATTTAAATTAATTTTTCCCTAACTTTACGGTATTTGGGTTTCTTTTACTGTTTTCGTACGCTCAAGTAATTCATGATGTGCTTCAAGATGTCGAGCTCTACCAAACTAAGAGTTCCAGTTTGTAGGTTAAGGAATGAATAATTCATGTAGTGAATCAAGAGCATGTGCTTTAAAATTACCTATTTATATACTGCTACTGGACTCGCTAATTTTCGTGAATGAGGTAGCAAGCCTGTGTCGGTTGGTTTAAAAAAATTTTTTTTTTGGAGAAGTCAACTACAAAATGTGTCTGACGCTTTTTGAATCACACGTATCCATTTAAATAAACTTCCAGCTGGATAGTTTGTATGATTTTCATTTTTATATTTTGTTCAGTAAACTTAGAGAGGAACCGACAAAAATTTTTTTTTACCCTTTAATCACTTTGTTTTTGCCATTAAAAATATATTTTTATTTAAGCCAAACTTGACACAATACGGTTATCCATCGACGCATTTTGGAAGTTGGGTTTAATTCCTAAAGCTAAGATTCATTATAGTGCTAGCGAATACCTGAAATGGCAAGCTACTCCAGTCTGGCCTAACTGAAGAGTAATCGAGACTTCCCTACCACCCAGTCGAACAAAGATATTATTGTTCTTGTAACCTATGTACGAAATTCAAAACCTTACTTAACACGTTTCCCGCATATTGTGCCGTATGTGTACCAACAGGTCAATTGCTCATTCAAGCATCGGTGTAAATGAATGACATTTTATCAGTTTCACGACCTTTTAAAAAAATAACTGTATCATACGAAGGGAAGTGTTATCGTGCGACTGTATTTTTAATATTTCTTAGGAAAGATAAAAATGTGTTAAAAGCAGTGGAAACATTTCCCAATTCTGCGACTTAAACCTTACCAAAACAACCGGTAACAACCGCGGATACGCGGTGAACGTGTTAAAGTATGAAGACATTAGCTGAAATTCCTCTCTTCTGACGTACCTATCTCAGTGGGGCCTTTAACTAAGTCACCGTCGCTCCCTCATACCCCCTCCCTTCGTTAGGGAGGCCAACGTACATAGCAACCGAGCTCTCGAATGTCTCTTATCACTCCACGTTTTCGTCAAGATGCTCACGCTGCCCCACTGCATCAGCTGTGACTCGCTATGTCAACCGAAACACCAAAACTTAGTGCTCGTTGCTGGGCCACCTTTACCCAGTTCCACTAACGCGACAGTATGTATTTAGTGGATGATACGGATGGTCAACTCCCAAACGTGATATCTTCAGCAGTACGTTACGATTATATTATATGAAGCATACCATCTTCCATGTTTTGTTGTTCTATGCGTCGCGTTTATATGTGAGTTGACCGAAAAACGCGTGTCTTGTTGTCATTCGTCGCTCGGTTTCGAGAGTGACGAGAGCTCTGTGCCAGTTTCTGGTCTCGAAGCACACCCGCGGTGGAAGTGTGGTGGCGAGGGAAAGTGGCAGCCCCAAGTGACACACATCCGCTCAATTTATGGTGACACTCACGTGTTCCGTTTCCGAGCACGCACTGGAACTGAATTCGTAGTGGTAGCTGTCATTAGTTATACGCACAGTGGCACTCGGGATTTTCTCGTAGTGGGTGCTGGTGTTGTCTGTGAAATGATTGACATCCTACGCGTTGCACGCCTCAAAATAGCCAGATCCTTAATGTGGGGCAACACATGTTCTTATGTGCGTAAATTATTAGAAATCGTATCAAACTTTTTTCTGATTTTCATCGAGTTGAAGAACACTACCGTAATTGATATCATTCAATAGGATGATTGCAAATATTATTCTGTAATTTGGAATATCAACAGAACAATTACTTCATAACCTCAGTCATCTTACTTTTGTACTGTGTTCGCATTTGTGGACTGGCTTGAGGTAGATGAAAATAACAAAACTGCTCATTTTTACTCTCATGTTGGGTTAGAGTCGAAGTTTTCTTATGACTCTCTTAGGCCTGCGCTGGGAATCCGAGGTGAAACTCATTCACTCCTGGCCATAATTAGGGTCCTGGTGTAGTCAGCTCATCTTCCTGCTATCTTATCTCGACGGTACTCGTGGCCGAGTGCCAGTAATTCTTTTGGTGGCCGTCACCGTTGTGGTTTCTGCTGTCGTCCAGCAGATAATTGACTGTGATCAAATTTATGGTCCGGAATTACTATCTGAGCATATTTGGTATAGCAGTTGACTGAGTGAGCGTTAATTTTGTACGCCCACTCAGCCCTTCCCGTATTCGATCGTAAACATTCTTATCTTTATCGCTTTATGATCCGGATGTGCGTGGATCTTGACGTACACTATTGCATCATTCATTGATATAAGGATGACGAACATTGTTATCCCTCTTTCATGGAAAAAATATACTCTACAGGTCATTCATTCATCATTGCTGATGCGTATGCTTCTTCTACCTACATATTTTTTACTATATGTTAAAATTTGATGTGTGTTTCCTAATCCTTCGCTCACCTAACCTAACTTGAAGACAACGATCGTTACATAAATTTATGTTTTATGAGATTTATTAGGTTTCTTTTCAAAACTTTTTCAATGTTGTGGTAACCTCATAGGACCTCTGGAGTCCCTCCACAAATATCAATTTAAAAGTAGGTTGTAAATGAGATTTTTTTAAATTTAAGCAGAATGCTGGACACTTCTTCCTTTCATGATGCACTGATGGTGGTGTGCCCCCAGCAAATCTAAGGAGGTGGTAGTTTTCGTCGATGTTCAAAAGATAAAAGCGCTTCATGGTTGTAACGTTACTTGCTCTCGGAGACAGCAAGCAAAATTTCTTGTAGATGACTGATGTGGGCAACTAGATAGTTACCATTTTTTTGAATCAGCTGTCGCCTATTTTAGTTGTGAATGTTTTTTTTAAAAGACCTTCATTTATGCACTGGATGCTTTATCTGTCTCGTTCTCCGATACTGGTATCGCTGAGATTCTTCTTGTGTCTGCTAAAGCGCTGTTTAAATGAAAAATACCTTCAAACCCTGTATATAAAAAATTTCAATTTCGCTTCTGTAGGCGTAACTTCGGAATTATTTAAATGGTATTCTGATGAAATCAAACTTTATCAGTTAATAATTATCTGTTTGCACTCCTATTAAATGATATACTTGAGCAATAAAAATTATGGAATTATATGCTGACGGTTAAGATGAGAAAATGATAACTTAGGACTCAGAAGTCAGCGGTCTTGTACTAACTGTTCCATGATTGATGTATTATTTGGGCTTTTCTAACCTTATTTTGTTTATCCATCTATTTATTTTGTTCAGTGATGTTACCGCTCATCTTTTGTTATGAAGATGAATATTATGCATGATGATCGTACAGCTCACGTAATTTACATAGTTATCTGTGAAAGATCTGTGAATAATGACGGCAAAATTACTCACATTGACGACATTTTAACTATGTACTGTTTCATTTTCTCTTCCATGCAAATTCATGGAAAATTATACAATGCGCCTCGGGTTTTCCTGTGTTCTAGGAAGCCTTGGGTGTTGAGAAATGGTTGCCGCGCAGTTTACTTTTCTGCTTAACAAGCCCCTCGAGCTTGTGGAACGGAGGAGTGCTGCCATTGTTGTAAGGTGCTCTTCCATGTCTTGGCGTTGGTCGTACTGTTCGTCGAATGTAAATGTAACGTTTAGTTATTACCGTAAAGGAACGTGCATTTCATTTCCTTGAACAGAAACTTACTCCACCTTTTTTACCTTGTGTGTTGATATTTCCCTTTTTAAATATTTATCTTTTTGGTCTTGTGTTTAAATTCCTTTTTCCTAAAAGTCCTTGATCCTTAAATTCCGCAAGAAAGGGTTCCTTCCTCTATCCTCTTCTGGTAACTCCTAGGTGGTGAAAAAGCACAAACGAACTATTAATATGGTCTAACATTTCTTCTTCAGATAGAAGTAGTCGCAGAGATATGTGGCTCATAAATATCGGCCGAAAATTTCTCAAGCATTTGTATTAAATCCTTCTATTTATTTATTGTTTCCGTTACTGACACTTTCCTAAATGCCGTCATCTCGCTCCTGAAATAGCGAGTAAGACTGCAAGTGATATCGAGTTGGATCCAAGCAGAGTTCTTCGCTGATATGTTCAGATCAAATTCTGCACACATTCAGTTTATCTTTCCCAAATCCGGCCCGAGCTGAAGGTTAGATAGGCCTTCCAGTTATTGAAAAAACGGTTTTTGTTTTGGACCATCTTTTTTCGGTTCTCTGCTGTCCTGTTTTTCAGCGTCTTCTAATTTCTTCTTAAAGAATTATCTTATTCCATGGACTTCTTTCTCAACTTAATGTTTCTATGCACCTTGTGTATAGATAACGCGTTTCCTCAAGTCCATGCTAAATGGTGCCTTCCTTCTTCCTTTCTATGGAGCGCCTTTGTTGCAGTTAGGAAGGTTTTAACTAAACATCTAATCTTTCCCAAATCTTCGAGTCGTTTAAACTTTATTTTCGATGTCGGAGCATTTCTGTTTCGGTGCTGCATGGGGGCAGGGCTTGAACTCAGAGAAATGTTTCTGGACTGAATTTTATCCTTTCAGAGTAAAGTGCTTCCAGTTGTGTAATTTTTTCTGGTGAAATGAAAAGCTTTTTACTAGGATGAGTCAGGCTCTATGAAATAAAGCTTCTAAGCTAAATTTTAGTTTGAAATATACGCGTCTTTGAACAAAATCGACGCCTGAAATCAAAGCGAAGTTGGTAGACGATTTGGTCCTTTTCTATGAAAGCCATGCTACAGAATAGAATTTGATCCTGTAAAATGTATGATATGTGTACAGAACCCAGCGCACATGTTCTGGTCCTGCTCAAGGGCTGGTAGTTAGACTGAGCGTAAAATTGGGGCTTCATTTGATTTAGAGCATTTTATGGATACTTCGGTCGCTGGGAAATTTTGTTGCAGTGCTCAACTTAAGGATCGTGAGCGCTAGACGAGAGAGCACGTGGTGTTCCTCCCTAGTATCACGAGTCCCTGTATGGTTTGATGCTTGCATTTGGTGTCTATCAACGTCAGCTTGACTTATTTACATCAGTGGTCAGTGATGTAACTGATCAACTGTGCTGATAACTTTTTACTTCCACATCGTGAAGTTAGGTGAAATTTTCCCTGAAAATGTTGGAAGTTACTTCGATAGAATTTCTATAGATTTTCTTTTGATTTTATGGATTTTATCAAAGCTTCCGACAGTCGTTGATGTGAAACTAGTTAACCTCATTTTTAAATTTCTTTTTAACTTGAATAACATCTCTGCCTTTTTTTGAAAGGCTTTCGTTAAACTTCATTTCTCAAGTTTTCTCAATTTTAGTATCATTTTGCCTTTTTTGAAATGCGTTAATTATCAATATGATTATAGTTTTTACAAAATACATCAATGAAAACTAATGTACCAGCTAACCGTGCTAGTACGTATTAATTACTAATGTTTCGTTCCCGTTATTCTCCTATTGTTACAAAAGCGCAAGCCCTGAAAGCAAGGCCACGTCTTAAAAAGTCAAAATCTAGTGTTGCCAACGCAAAATTTTTTGCAAAAAATTTCCACAGCAATACATTACGATTTGATTCGTACTTCTCACTGTTTCTATTTGTAAATCATTCTTATTGGATATTACAGTGTGGGAACATGTTTGTAAATCGTGAAAAAAGGTTGTAGATTGAGGTAGATTCCGCGTTCTCTTATCTCCGTACAAAATAACTCCCTCCATCTTCTCTCTCTTCGGAACGCTGTTTTTTAGCGATCAGGGAGGCTTAATTAACAAACTTTAATTTAATTTTGTAAATTGATGCAAAATTGCAAGTTTGCAGACGCTGTGTGACTCAGCGCATGAGCGAAGGCGTGCTCCAGTCACCTTGGTGCTGCTGGCTGCCCTTCTTGGGCTTCTGTCGCTTCCTCTTCTCCAGTTTTTTGACATTTGAGTCCCGTGGCTGCTACCAACCAATACGCTCATTGTCTGCTTTTACGAGCTCTGTTTGTAGCTCTGTACACCTCATTTGATATCTTTCCAAAAGTTCATTGTAAGAACGTGAATGATTGATTATTTTATGCTTTTACACGTGATAAACTTGGGGGTATTAACGCGTCTTTGAGTTCATATATCAGTTTCATTCACGGTTAAAATTACTTTAACGGACGTTGAAGATTCGTTCGTTATATGTTTTAGTTATTTAATTAAACACTAAAAGGGTCTTGAAAGTTTTGTTCAAATGTAGCTTCATGTTTGATGTTATTTACGCAACTTTTCGAGGAATATGAAACTAAATCTCATATAATTGGGATGTAGTGACGCACACGCAGTGTTTCTTTTTAAGGGATTTATTGATGCACGCACGCATTGTCCAATATTCGTTCTGAGCGTCGTTTTAATGCGTAGCTCAAAGGTTACTGTTTATTCAACCCTAGAAAAAACAATTATTTTCTTCGTAATTAAGCATAACGTTAACGTGAAATATCGCTCATAATGTGCAATGTGGGCGACCTTGTCGAGCATACCTAATGTGCTTCAGGAATGATGGTGGTTCATCAGGTACATTTTAGATCTCACCTTTGAGTGTTGTATTGCGTTCATGTCAGTGAATTCCAGACTGCTGGTGATGCTCGTGGCTAAATTCACGACGTTGCCCTACTGGAGCGAGATTAACTGGTTTCGAAATCTGTTATTTTTTGGTTGGTGAATTTTCTTACTTTTTTCGTCGTTTGTTTTTCGTCGTTTTGCATGTGTGAAGCACAGAAATATTTCTATTACATCGAGTCACGAGACGCGATAATGCTGTTGCAACCATTTTTCGTGGCTCTGAGATGTTCTTGAGACTGATGGCAGGAGAAGTTGGCCGGGTGAAACTGACGCATTTAGAACGTATATGATTTGAGTCTTCGAATGCTTTTCATTGCTTATGGACTGGTGTGATCTATTATTGTTTGTTCATCAAAAGATGCTGTCTTATTAACAAAAACCTGCATGAATTACGCTTATGAGCGTGAATTACTGATCTCACAAAAGAACGAGAAGCGGTTCAACTGTTCAAAAGCGTGTGCTATCCAAAAGCAGGAATTAAGGTCTGAAGTTTGTGCACTTTCTCTGGTTCGTGCGGGGACTTATTTCATCGGTGAAGTGTCTCACTGTCATTTTCCACCGGGGTTATCTGAATCACGTCCGGTCTCCTCGAGTGGCTTTCATTCGTTACTGACACTCTAGGATATTTCACTCGCTTCATGGAGACGCTCCAAATTTCCGGTGGAGGTCTTGGTGCAGTTTTCATTCATCCAGATTTAAATTCTGGATCTCTTTCAATCTAATTTTAGTATTTGTACATCCGAAGCATGTACATGAGTAAAGTTCTAAGAAAATTTAGTTAGCTATGAATCGATTTAAATTTTTTACATGTTGTTCATTAGTTTAGTTCTTACATCTCTAAGTTTGAAAAACTAAAACCAAAATACGAACTAATTATTGAGTTCAGTTTTCATAATACTTATATGAGGCTCCAAGTCTAAGCCACGCAGTGAAAAAATTGGTGGAAATTACTGCTAATTTTTCTGCTTCATTAACGAACACTTATTTGCTAATCCAAATGCTTTGGGGGCGTTCTTTTGCTTTTTCTGAAGTGGTCTTTCGTTTCAGACTACGCTTAATTAAGCGCCTTAACTTGTTTTTCATTATTTTCGCTTTTTATGAATGAGGTTCGAGCCTCAGAATCATAGTCCAGATCCTGAGGTATGGTGCGAAAACCGGTCCACTTTGCTGTAGTTTTTCAACCTACGCGCCGCCTCCGTAGCCTGTCTCCTCATTGGGCAGCTCCTTCCTTGTGTGACGAGTTCTGGCTTGCGGTAGCCCGCTACCCATTCTACGGGCCACCCATTCACTTATTACAAGGTTCTTGGCTTCTTAGCATTTTTGAGTGAGAAGGAATAAACTATATTAATTTATAGATTTTTATAAATTATTGTACAATTTAATATTTTCTAATGTATCAACTTGATTTTTAATCATGAGCGTTGCTTTTTATTTGGATGATTTTCCATTCGTATTAACAGTGCTGTACGTTAGCTAAAATAAATGGTAATTTACGCATGTATTTGAAATTTTGCTGAATTAGCGCTCCCAGGAGGACAATGTGAGGGCCTGAGCTAGAAGTTAGGTAGGCTTTCTTTTTGTTGAAATAACATAGGGTTTTGTTTTGTTATGGACCAACTTTTTTCGGTTCACTTCTGTCCTGTTTTTCAGCACCTACTACTTTCTTCTTCAACTTTGATCTTGTTTCAAGAACTTCTTTCTCATCTTACTGTTTCTATGCCCTTTCTGCATAGATTCCACGTTCCCTTAAATCCATACTAAGTGGTGCCTTCTTCCTTTCTTCTCTTTGGATCTCATTTGTTGAGGATAGGGAGGCTTAAACTAACTAATAATCTAATCTTGAAATTTTGCTTTTCCAACGATAGCATTTAGCTGAGCTTTGTTAACATAGTGTCACAATTTCATGCTCTGTATAGGTTTAATCATAAATAGCCAAGTTTTTCAAATATTTTAAATAATTATTCTGTCTAGAACTGTGCGTTCGAATTTTTGAAAAAAAATTGCATGGCTTGATACTTGAGTTGGTTTATTTTTAGTATTTTTTGTCCAATTTTCTTTCCATGAATTCATTCTTGCATTTTTAAAATCATTATTTGTGTTGGTCTCACATAGGTCGTCTCTGAACGATGCCATATGGCACTCCTGGCATGCAGTCGAGTACTGCAGAGAATATCTCGTCAGTTAATGGTGTTTCTGCGTGTTTGTACTTACATCCCATCTAACGATGTCACATGCGTGTGACTCATTAGTGTGTAGTGATAGCTTAGCTAGCCGAGTGGGAGGAAATGCATTGCATTCTTGAGAGTAATTCTATGCTTCTGTCAGTGGATATTCGCTCGTTCTTTTGAGGCCTTTGCATCTTCCCAAAAGGCGTTCTGAGCTGCCTTCAGCTGAGTCAGCAACACCTGGTGTGTAGATCTGTGCTAGGCTTTACTTTGATCTCCCTTAGTCTCTTGCTCGTGAAGGTGGCTGTCATATCGTAGCAGTAATTCTGTGATGAAACTGGACTCCGAAACGTTTTCTTAGTAACAATGATTAATGTCCCTCAGAATTTTCTTCATTTTCAAGTTTCTGAGCAGTAACCTTTTAATAAATGCATTAACAACTGTTCTAGCAATGTTTTTTCTTCTCATTGAATGGTATAATGCTCCTGGATGTACGCGCCTGTGTAAAGCAAATATGCCACGATACCGCATCGCATAAAAATAGTATGTAAACATCATACCTGTTATGTCTCGTTCCACATAAGTTGAGGTAGTTCTGAGAACGCATACTGGTTATGTGTGATATGGAAAAGCGTTGGTGTTCGTAGAATGAGACACTGACAGAGGAAGGCTGCGCATACCTTGAACGACTCCTACGCTCAAACAGACTTTGGAACTTTGTTGGAGGAGACGAAAGAATGAAAGACTCGGTCTCCATGTCCTATTTTACACGTGGCTGAATGTAAGAAAAGTCTTGAATATTTTTTCAGTGGTAAGATGATCCGATTCTTATAAGTGAGGCAACATGATTTGCTGAAAAAAGTTTCTGTGTTACAGTTGCTGTATTTTGTTTCTTTGAACTCGTCCTCTTAGTACATTAAATTATTCTGTCTTAATTTTTTAGTTGTAATACGTAATATTTTATTGTTCGTGTGTAACAGCAGTCACGTTGCCACCATGAATACTACATTAATCATGTTTCTCTAAATCGGCAGACGACTTTGGAATTTTTCGTTGGGTTTTTGGTTATTTAAAATCAACGGAAAGAGCTACTATAGAAGTTAGGACCTATTTAGGTTTCGTTGCTGTCAGTAGTCGAGCAAATTTTGTTCCAGGTAATATCTACCAGGAGGCCTCATGGACTTAGTGATCTGTCGAGCTTAAGTTCATCATTTCCAGTGATGTTGGTCCTTGTTTTAGGCGCTCTATTCTTTGTCGCTGCGCAATAAAAAGTCAACACAGGCTTATAGTGCTAGCGTATCTTTTTCTTAAAAAACAAGTTTCATTTCAAATGATGCATGGAAGCACATGTCGGTTTGTATTTTTACAAATTTTGTCTAAGAAAATAAAAGCGAGGAATAAGGCTTTGAAACTTAACATTTTGTACTAAAAGTATTCGCAAGTTTCATTTCACACACCGCAATCATGTCATGGTACAAAACACCACCCTGTCACTGGATGCTCTAGTGCCACCTCAAGTTGTAGTGACGCTCATGTAACGCACGTCACGTACTCCCTCCAGGCCCTCGTGCCTGCGCAAACATTCCTGCCCGAGTGTCCGGTGTGTGGGTCTGAAACTCAACAGTGGCTGCTCTTCTTTTTTTGCCTCTTGTTCTTCAAGTTTGGTTGTTGATAGTTGTATATAGTTAGTTGATAAAAGTGTTCGATTTTCTAAACACGCTCTTAATTTGTCATGGTTATCGGCTTGTTGACACATCTGCGATGCTTATGTAAAGTGGCGTTACTCGTGGTTTTTACTTTGACAGCGAAACAAAAAGCTAGGCGTGATACAAGTTCTAGCTAAAAGCCTTTCATTGAAGAAACTCTCCATTTTTGGCCTCCACTAAGGAAGCTCAATTCAAATCGTTATCTAAGGAGATGGTGAAGGTATTCACCAAAATGAAACACCGCGTCTACTGACCTTTCAAACCTGTGTAACTCACGAAAATCTTTGAGGTTCCCTGTATTTGCTCGTCTTAGTGACGCAGATGAGACGAACTTTGAGTGACTTGAGCATGTCACCAATTAGCTGCTCCTCGCTATGCTGGCCTGGCCAGTGTTTAGGTCATTAGAACGTTCTCACGACTGCGTATTTATGCGTTTCACGTTACCGAGAATATCTCGTGAGACGGTTTTTGCTTGCTCGCTTTCCCTTGCACTGCGACGTCGTGTGACCGAATTATCCAGCAACCCTCCGTAGATTCGCAGCACGGCGTCTGCGTTATCGTGGGTAAGAGTTTTGATGATAAGCATTCATTATTTTTATATTGCGGGTTTTTCCAACACGAGTATTTTTTCGGTGCACCAGACATATCAGGGTGTGATACACAAGCGTTTTGTAATTAATACCCATGGTGTGGTTATAAGCATTGTTCTTCATTATTTCTTTCACTTGAGGAATGTTTGCGCTTACAAATTGATCTGCAATGCCCTGCTAATCTAAACAAGGGACTTTGAAAAGAGGCGTTGACGTTACTAGAATTCATGCGTTTCCGTAACTGTATCTTGGCATGTTCGTTGGAGTGTAACCACCGTATCCGTAAAATATTTACTCATCAAAGTATTCATAGCGCTTCTGTTGAGTTGAATCAAGATGTGTGGAAAGAAATAGGCAATCTTAATATTAGCTAATTTCGAAGCAGGCTAGGAATTTTGTAGTAACTGCAATCTACGTCTGTAGCCGATAAGCAATATATTCGGATCTCAATCGGTAACCTCAGTATACTCGAAACTTCTGCAATTTCTTGAAATAATCGTTGCGAATTGTTAATGAATTACATTATTATTTTAAAATTATTTGGAATAACAATCGTTAAAAAGCAATGAGGAATAAGTGCGTCGATGCTTCTTCTATTATAAGCTTCTTCTATGCACACGTAATAACATTTATTGCTTCGTCATTATACTGCGATGTAATGCTCCAGCGAACGACCCTCAGTCGTAGTGGTGCTCACTGTATGGAAGTTTTGGCAACTGCTTTACGAAGGAAAAATTGTTCAAACGCTTTTCTTGAGTACAATTGGATCATGGATAGAATTAGTGTGCTTCTAACTGCACAAATACTAAGTTTTGGACACCTTAAACTTGGTTATAATCGTGCGTTAAAAATACTTTAGTAACTTCCTTGTTTTCGGTTTAAAACTGATGTTCATTACTGTGTGATTTTAGTGTTCATTAAGCTTTGTAATGTGTGAAAAGACAGTTAAGGTTTTATCCAAAACATGAGGGGGAAGCGCTGGAAATCCTTGTAATCTGGATGTATGCTTTCTAATATGTATAAGAAACATTTTCCATAGATTCCTGTGTAAATGACCGTAGGATGTCTAAGAGTATTTATGTTAATCCTCTTACGTGTATTTTGTCCATGCAAAGCACGATCTACAAAATCTCCTTGCCTGAAACTTCACACTCAAATTTACACATTACTCTCTGGCTTGTTTTCGTTATTACGAGCACGTTTTTGTTGGTATTCATCACAGCGTTCTATGTACTTCCCTTTGTATTACAAACCTACGTGGGCATTCTTCACACGTTTAGTCTTGGTTGTGTGTATGAGCGTTCTGCTGCGAGTACGCTCTTGTAATTAACAAAATATTGTAGCAGGATTGCGGAGTCGAGGGAATAAATTGCCGACTCCGACTCCACATTTTCAGAATTTGGCTACTCTGACTCCCGCTTTTCAGAATTTTGCGACTCCGACTCCCGCTTTTCAAAATTTGGCGATTCCGACTCCCGCTTTTCAAAATTTGGCGACTCCGACTCCCGCTTCTCAAAATTTGGCGACTCCGACTCCCGCTTCTCAAAATTTGGCGACTC
>JACJUY010009786.1:0-19827 GCA_014220935.1 Platorchestia sp. MABIK | reverse complement strand
TTTGACGCACTAAATTAAATGCAATCAAGATGTTGTTAACATGATTTGCAAATATTAATTTGTTCTTGTAACAATACTCTTAAGTACATGGCATCATGGTTACTCACTTTCGATTATTGCACAAGCGGCGGAGCGGAGTTGTCAAACTTGATTTTGGTCCTCAGTCTGTGGGGGCCTAAACCTGGCACGGAGAATTCTGTCGCTAGGTTTCTAGCGAGTAAAATCTTCATCATCGCTGTCACTGTGTGACTAAGGTTTGCTTCCCTGGCGGTCATCAGATATGGAACCTGGAAATTTGAGAAAAGGAAACTGTAAGACATATTTAAAAATGTGAGTTTCTCAACAATTTTGAAGTACATTAGCTTACAATTTTGTTTGAATCCTCAGCAGCATATTAGCTGTGAAGTCTCTCTACGAAGACTTGTGACTGCTGAAATGAAAGATTGTGTTTTCCAAGCTTTCGCGCATGTTTCACTCCAACTCCTTATCATAACGAAAAAGCGTCAAATCCACTATCCACAAATATTTTAATGACAATTCAATATAAATGGAGAGATATATTAACAATTATTTGATCACAATACAACTTACAAGATCTTCGCGCTGAAGTATGTAGTCCAGTCTTCCATTGAAGTCGCACGCGTGAATCCTCGAACTGGTGTTACGTTGGTAGATTTTTCTGTGTAAAGATGCTCCTTAAGAAGCAAGGCGATCCCAGAAACTTGATCGTTTAATATCTCAACTTTACACTCCATGCGATCGAGTTGACTTTGAATGGCAGCTATTTCCATTTTTTTGGTGAAGCAACGGAACTGGAAATGAAAGGAACGATAGAATTGTTTACCTAGTATGTTCTTAAATACTATTTAAAAGGTCGTATGGTAGTCTTGTAAGGTAAATGAAAGGATGTTCATATGTACATTATAGTACTCAAAACCAGAAACACAATTGCAGTTTTTGCGTCATTTCAAAGAAATTTTTGCGTATAACGAAATAGAAATTAAAATGCTTAATTTGAAGAAAAATAGCATGCACCATATTTGGGCAAATTAAGTAATAAAATAAGTCAAAATATATTGGAATTGTTCCGTGTAGTACTATGGAACTAGATGTTCTTTGTGAGTTCCCTGAGAAGATTGCATTTCTATGAATTAAAATACAACTTTACACAGAATTTACTTAATCGTTAATCGTTGACTTAAAATCGAATACCATTGATAAAAACGGAATCACAATCCTTGGAAGAGCTAGTCTACCGATATAGTAAATGGTAAAATAAACACAATCAATCAATCAATCAATGTTTTATGTATAAATTCCATGTTGCAAACACTCGTATATCTTGAGAGCAGACTTCAGCTACGCACGACTGCCTCGGGAATAAAAACATCCGACAGAAATTAAAAAGCAACGTTACTTGAATCGCGAACTATGGAAAGTTTGACTTGTATTGCTTTACTTTTTCAAACGAGAATTAATTTGAAAACTTGTTAGCACGTAAGATTTCCTTATTACCATATGTTATTCTTTGCAACGTAATTAGCCAAATTTTAACGATCTTATGCGATATTTCGTTTCCTTCAAATTTCATTACCCGATACAGTGTCAGGTCAGGAAAATTGATTTAAGAAACTGTCATAATAGAATACGTTTTCGTTTACCACTGGTTGAACTCTATTTTTTTCATGTAATAATTAGCATTGTTTACATCACGATACCTTCACCATAAAATACAGAACGATATAGCATAAAATTTATGAATACGATTAATCTTAGGTATAATTTGAATCACTATGATACGAGATTTATCAATTTCATTTTATGTTATTCTTCATTTTAGAAATTTCCAAATTATAATTAAATTCTTTAGAATGCATTTAGAACTAAAAAGTGATGAAACTCATTTCACTCTTGAATCTCATTTCTCAATTTGAAATCATGCGTTGCCCTCTCAGTAAGTAGCACTACTCTTCTGAAAAAGAAAGATATACTGCGGGGACTGTAGTAATATGTTTGACTATTCTGGTATCGAAGAATGAAATAAAAACATACCCATAACAAATGTATGGTGAAAATCTATAAATGAACACAAGTAAACGCACCAACGCATTTATTGTATAGCACAGGGAAGTCTTCAGTTTCAATATTGCCTATATTTTGGAAAAGCATGAGAATTGAAAAAAATACGCGAAATATAGTTTCAAGCTTGATGCATTGTACGCAACAATGTCAGAACACACGTTTCATGGCTTGCTTCCGTCCATTATTCGGCGATAATTCAATGATATTTGTATAGCTGCAAACAACGGATGGCTGTCCTCAAATGTTACGGCCATTACCAACTGAAAATTTTGCGCCCTCAAATCATAACTGGCCTGCTAAGAATATCACGTCCGAGCTCGACCGTACGTAGTTATGGGCGCGGAGAAAGAGTTATAAGGCCGAGCCGGCCGACTCGCCTTTAATTCATACTTGATCGACTGTCTCGTCTTTAATTCACCGGCGACACGTCCTTGATTTTCAAATTGGTTAGATACAGTATGTATGTCCTGACGCCTCAGCCGCGATTATTATTGTTATTGAGTCGTGAATGGTGGTTATAATAGTTCTGCGTTTGAATCATGTTGAGTGGAGTCATCTAGCCAACTTTCGGTAAAGGGAAGAACGTCAAAGTTAGAATTTAGATAAGAGATAGCACAAATTATTTCATCTATTTTAGGATAGAGTGACCTACAGTTCCAACATAATGGCGAAAAATCCTTACAGGTAGTTCATTTCGATTCATTGATTTTTTGAAGGTTAGTATACTCAAACTTTCTAGTTTCATTCAGGTTCGGATTCAACATATTTAAATTATTGAGATTTGGGTAAATATCGTCAAATATATCAGCATTATCAGCCATTAAATGGACTGGTAATATGTAATATACCATGTAGAAATAATACAAAGGAAAGATAAAATAGAGATAATGCTACTTGAAAAACAATAAATTCAACCAAACCAAAGAGTAAAAAGAAAAATATCACACATAGATGATCAGCCTTCAGTGTAATGAAATTTCATAGAGTACACGTACGCAGTCCATGAGCAAGAACATTGGAGTATTTAAACTGCTTAGAGTGTAATTAAAAATGCTAGTATACACCAAACAAAGCAGTACTTGCACATAACACAAAAGGTCTAATATAAGATTAAGCAGACCAAAATCGAAGTGGCTGTAAAATGAGGTAAAGATCTAGAGTGTCCAAATTAATTTTTTAATAAAATTGGTGATACAGAAATAAAAACCAAAGCGGGAAATTTGCATATAAAAAAGTGAGTTGAAATCGATGGAAATGCCTTACGTGAATGCCTTAGAAATGCAAAACGACGATTCTAATAAAATGGAAGAAAAAATTTTATTCATAGTAAGAAAAATGACATCTAACTTGTCTAGCAGTCAGTAGAATACTAATTACCCACGACTTCTTTCGAGGACATGCTCAATTGCAGCAGCAGATATTGTTCGAGCTCTTCAGGCGTGTTGACCGCTTCACGTCTTGAAGTCGTTTGTTAGGGAATATTGGAAGAGAAGACACTGATATTTCCATCCAGACTTTCTGCGATTCTAATTTTCTCTTGTAATTTTTTTTCGGGTATTCAAAAAGTGCACATGATGTTGGCTGCGAAGGTATGAGATATTGATTTATGTAGGATTTTGGTTTAGCCATACGACAAGCCGTCAACAATTCGCGATTCTTTTCGTAGTTTCTTAGCTCTAAAGTAACGTTTCTTCGATCCTCGTTTTCAGTTACAGGTTTTTTCAAATTCTGTTTGCTGTAGTGATGTCAGTGTTACCGAGGTTGATGTTGATTTTGTCTTCCTACAGTTTACGAATTGTTTCCATACAGTCGTCACCTGCATGTGACAACGGCTGTTCTCCAGAGACCACGAAAGTAAGTTTTCTGTTCTCTAACTTTTTACGTTCTCTAACTTTTTACTTTTTTATTCTTTTTGACTATTTGGTCCAGACGGGACACTAAACTATTTATTTTCTTTTTATGGTCATCGATAATTTATTTATTTATTCTTTAGTATTTCAACAACGGTTTAAGATCACATGTTTCGCTCTGAAAATTTGTCATTACTGAGTAAAAGTGTTCAATATGAACAGAGACCACTTGCGTTCTCAGTTTTGTCAATTTTTCTTCGTTAGCTTATAAGCCAAACTTTGGCACAGACTCAATGTCGCTTCGGCGTGTGTTACTGGTCGCCATCTTGAAGTTGAGGGAAAGCACGAGCTCGTGCACTTTTTGTTTGATCATTTTTTATGTTGGCAGTATCCACGCTGCAGTTTCCCCGCTTGAACAAGTCTGGGATTATTAGTTTAAGCCTAAGAAAATTTTGTACGACACAAAATTATCGCATCTATTCAGCGTAATTCATCAATCAGTTTAACTTATTATATTATTGATGTATCAAGAATTATAGGCTTGCCAGAAGATTTTTTTAATTTGTCCTTGAAGAAATAAAATAACACCAAAAGGCGAGAGATCACATTATAATACAATAATCAAATATTCTGCTGCACGTAATAATTTATCTATTTCTATAACTTCTATGTTATAATCAGCACATAATTTTCAGTTTGGAAATAAAAATTCTTGCCAGTAGATTGTCCTGAAACCAACGTTGCTACAAATTTGAAAGAAAAATCCATACCTGCCTATGAAATCGATCCGTTACTTTATATTGATCAAAGAAGCTAGTACATTAAAATCCGTTTAAATTCGCTTCAATGCTTTTTCTTATGAACCTACTTTGAGAATTGATTACATTTATTGCCTTGAGTAAAATCACAACACAACTTAGTTGACACAAAAAACACACTAGACCAAAATTGATTAAATGCGTATTTTCAAAGTCAAAATTACCTAATGAAACTAAAATTTTTCCCCACTTACTGTAGTTTAGCTGGAAAAAACTGATTCAGGGCTAGCTAAATTTCACATACCTTTCCAGCATCGGGTATTTTATACGCACCTACAATTTGACGATTTGCGTGTTGAACTCTTAACTTCAGTCTCGCGGCCGATAGAAAAGCTCTTTACACGGTGTTGCACGAAGCTACCGCAGTACGTGAAACCATTCGTCATTCTCAGCCTCCTGACAATTTACTGTTTCTTTTGCACAGGCTGGTTTAGGTGACGCCTGCTTGCGAGAGTCAGACTGCTTTACTTCTACATAACAAGGTTTTTCCCTACAATGTTAACCTGAATTTCTTAATGTCACAACACACACTGAGACTTGAAATGTAGAAATGGTGTAATTTCTTTTTTTCGTTAGCTGAATTTCTTGAAGTTGTAACATGTAGAAATGCATACTTCATATAAAAACTCGTGCTAACTGAATTTTACAATTTATGATTCCCTGTAGGGAATATTAAATCAGATACTGCAAAATATCTGACTTCTTAGCAATTTCAAGTAGAAGTCTTTGAAACACATAATCCAACTCTCTTTGCAGACAAAATGCCGTCAGCAAGTGATGTCACAAAGGCGTCATCCAAAGCGCCTGATGGAGGCTGAAGTTGGGTGGTGGTAGCCTGCGCATTTTTCCAAGTCGGTAAGTATGTTCATAAAATAATTTCAAATAACAATTTATTGAATTATGTAACTACGAATATGATACTTTCAAATTTTCAATTGAATATGTAATTGCTGCGAACTCAAGAACAACTAGTTTTTATAGTTTGTGTTACCATTTCACAGAATATTTACACTCATATTACAGGAATGCATAGTATAAACTCATCCTCTTACTTACGATGTGTTTCACGCAACCCACCAATTACGAACAATTGCAACATTACGAAAGAGGACTGCATCTAGCATATTTGACTTCCGCCAATGACTCAAGAAGAACTATATCGCCCTCGCGTGAGAGATGAGGTCTCGTCAAAAGAACTGAGCATCCTTGTCTCCCTAAGATCTGCGATTTCAATTCAATTAGAAAATTCAACCAAGACTCTAAGATACTCCTCATGGTCTGTAACGCATTTATAATACGAAGCATCTCACATTTAGGGAACGCCAATCCAAGGTGTGCCAGCTGCAGTTGAATGCCTACCCTTTACCCCACACCCTCATTACCTACACCCAGTGATGGTACCCTAAGGGAGCACCACGTATTTGGGGTTACCACTTCGAAGCGAAGTGAGTATAAAAAATTCTTTGAAGGAATTATCCAATACATCAGCATGGTTTGTCTCATTAGGGGCTGGTGGCAGTGAATACTAAATATCTCATTAAAATTATTCTTAAGAGAACGGAATTCGGGTTATGTAAAAATATGAACTTTAAAATCGAATGCCGCAAGAGTAGACGGAAAACCACCTTAAAATGTTCCATTACAACAAGAGTCATAGCGGTAAGATCAATAGGAGCCCACCATCATGAGACGTTTTACGCCAAATTTCTTTAGATTAAAACGTGTCTAACGACACATAAAACTTTACTCTCCCCTTAACATATTTCACAGCAATACAATGCTTCATACCGTGAAACCAATACGTTAAAATTGACGTACGGAAGCTCCTTTTGTCGTGAATTCTTAAAATCCAAACTTAATCGACGTAATTATAGCAGTCATATAAGCATTGCCCCAATAAATTGTATACCAAGTTCGTGAAGTTCAGTCACACTTTTATCATGCTTCCATTAAACTAAGAGTAGTTTTCAACCATCTGTCCATCGTATAAAGTATCGTACAACCGAAATAGTTATGTATCTGCTTTAGCATCAATATATAAAACCTTATTCAGTTGTTGGCAGCGGAAAGAATTTTCATAAGAAATGAATAAAATCTAATCGACCACTGTTTCAAAATTCAGTCTGACCATGTGCATGCTATTAAATCGGCATTATAAACCTGGAAATGAGATGTACTATAACGTCCTTGAACTCATTTTTCAATCTGGAGGGCATTACTCTGATGCTGATAACCTGTACAGCATACACTATACCCATAATGATATAGCCTAAATGAATAGAATACTTATATGGCCCCGATACTCATCTTACGTAAACGAAATATCTGTTCAAATATGTTCTTCTGAGTATCCTCTCTAATGCTATGATTGAAACTTCAAATTTCTTACTTTATTTGCAGATCATCATTTTTGCAATCTCAGTCACATTCGGAGTAGTGTTCAGTGAAAAATTGACAGCGATGGACGTGTCGTCTACTACTATGACGTGGATCTATAACTTATTTAATTTCAACTTCTACATCATGAGCGTCTTGAGCGGGCCCCTGAGCGACGTGTTCGGCTGGAGGAGCGTAGGCTTCGTCGCGGCCACCATCACTGGTGGCGCTTACGTCTGCATGGTCTTCGTGACGGGCCCCGGCCTCCTGTTCCTCTTATTCAGCGTAGTCGTGGGTGTGAGACTGCCATAATTTTGATCGCATAACTTATTCATGAGGGTTCCATTGGTTGATCATTTTGTGTTTATAGTATCCGTACACGGTTGGGTATATTTCAAGTTGCGATTCCTCGTCGTAGAAATTTTAAAATTTATTACACAAGAAGGGATGTATCACTAAATATTTTGGAAACATATAAACTTGTCAAGGAAGTTTATGCTCATCTATGTCATTTCATCGCAATAAGTTGACATATCAGGTCATCATATAGGTTCTCTCCTTTTTATTGCATATTTTACCTTTTTCAAGTTGAACGCAAGTTGTAAGCTTGTACGGAGTGGGTGGGAGACTGTTGAATGCGATCAAGAGTTTCTACAGTGATAGCAGAGCGTGTGTGAGAGTAGGGAATGAGGTGAGTGAGTGCTTCCCAATTGTGACAGGTGCGAGACAGGGATGTGTGATGTCGCCGTGGTTGTTCAATTTGTTTATGGATGGTGTGGGAAGAAAAATGAATGCCAGAGTGTTGGGAAAAGGTGCGCAGTTGGTGGGACAAAATGGTTTGTATTGGGAAGTGTGTCAGCTGTTGTTTGCAGACGATACAGCGCTTGTGGCTGATTCAGAGGAAAAACTGAGGAGACTGGTTGCAGAGTTTGGTAAAGTGTGCGAAAGGCGTAAATTGAGGGTAAATGTGAATAAAAGTAAGGTGACGAGATGTTCAAGAAGTGGAGTGTTTGGAACCTTGGATGTGAGGATGAATGGTGAAGTGTTAGAAGAGGTAGAGCATTTTAGGTACCTCGGGTCGGACGTGGCTGTTAAGGAAAGAATGGAAGTAGAAGTGAGGCATCGAGTGAGTGAAGGCTGTAAGACATTGGGTGCAATGAGGAAAGTTTTTGAGTGCAGGAGTTTGAGTATGAATGCTAAGAGGGGACTGTACGAAAGCTTGATCGTGCCAGTTTTGTTGCATGGAGCAGAGTCCTGGGGTTTGAGAGTAGCTGAGAGGAGGAAGTTGGATGTGTTTGAGATGTAGTGTTTGAGGAGCATGTATGGAGTAACAAGAAGAGATAGGATCAGTAATGAGTTGGTTAGGGGGCAGACGAGGGTTATCGAAAAGGAGAGCCAGCGAGTGGATGAAAGAGTGCGTGGATGGTTTGTACATGTTGAAAGAATGAATGTTGAGCGGCTGGTGAAAAAGATTTATACGTCGGAAGTGTGCGGTATTATAGAGCGTGAGGTAGACCACAGATGAGTTGGATGAATGGAGTGAAACGTGCTTTGTGTGAGAGGGGTCTGACTGTGGACGTGGCGAGAGGGATGACTGCGGATAGAAGTGAGTGGGGGTAGTGCATAAGAAGGTAATTTTATTTTTGACGCTGTACTGGAAGCCTGCCCGTGTGTGATGGGGTTGACCTGTCCTGTGCGGGGGGAGGGGCTGCACTCAATGAAGCGGTCGGGGTAAACCAGCTATGGCTGTCGGGCCTGACTGTGGAAGGTGGTTGTGCTGGGCTGCTGCTGATCCTGGCAGTTCTGGTGCAGCCAGTGCTGCTTCTCTCGCCTCCCAGTGACTAAGGGTGATGATTGTGGCCTGCTGTCGGCTACCCTCCCATAGGGAGGAGAGGCCAGGTATATGTATGTGTATGTATGTAAGTTGAACGCAATTTAAAGAGTATTTTACATTGCCTAATGGAGCTAAGCATTGTGTTTTTGTTCAAATGCATTTAAACTGATCAATTTTTGTTTTACAGAATAATACAATTTTAGACAAAAGTTTAAGACTAATTTTAAATGCAAATTATCACTGTGTTAATTCCCATTCATTGGCGAAGGTTGATAAATGTCAGGAAACGTCAACTCTATTCTCGTTCCAGCAATTTAGTATGATTTACTAAATTTAATAAAAGCATGACAAACTCACCGCTGTTACGGAATGATGCGTTAGAAAAAAGACAAAATCAACGATTTGAGGAGCCTACTGAAAATTAAGGTTTTGGAGCTGGAGGCAACTATTGATAGATGAGCAAGCAAGGCGTTGAAAAAGACATAGGAGCAAATAAGCTGAATACGTCAAAACTTACTCAGTTGATCGGATCGTGGATTATTGAAGTCAGGGCAAACAATTTCTATGGGAGTTACTAGGCTGAATAAAGGAGCGTGTTTATTCAGATTAATTTGCGCATTCAGAAAGCTTCATTGCTTCCCCGTCTGGCCAAACTCTTCTTTTCATTTTTATTTCATAAAGTGGAAATATGCATTTTCGTGATCAGCAACATCGCTCCCAAATGAAATATACTGCACAGAGAAAAATCCTCTGACGTTATTATACAAATCTGTGTTAAACAACTGCTAGATGGGGATAACGATTACGAATAAACGCGCAAGTATTTGAATCATTTCTGCGAGTCACGGTAATGTAATACATAGATAATTGAATAGAAACCCGAAAGTTCACGTGCCCTACGGATAGAGTACACTTTGTATTTCAAAATGAGCATGAAGTTGGAAATTAGCACACCCAACGGCCGTCCACAATCGATCTCACCCATAACCTAGACCCGCCCATAACCCCTAGACCTAGACCCCATCTAAACGTATGCACGTTTAGAGGAACCTTGGAAGAAGAATGGGCCACGTAAATCATTTCGTTATGTGATATAATGGGTAACATAGCATATGCAAGAGACTACTGACGAGAAAATAAGTTAAACATTAATACCAGGAGAAAAGTGGAGAAACTGAAATTTATTGGACATACTTAGCTGTATGCACGTGAAGAAAGTAAAGTTAAATTTACGTCACTAGAACACGGCTCAATTTGAAGGTACGGCTCGAGCTGCAGAATTTACAGCCTTATGGAAGACATGTGAGGTACATGCGAGACTAGTGCATCTACTTATCACAACGACACACCCTCACTAGATAATTTCTGAAAGTCTACAGTAGCGGTCATAATGGTTCGGACAACCAACAACTCGACAAACTATCATCAATAACTTCAACACCAGGGTTGCGGAGTCGGAGAAATAAATTTGCGACTCCGACTCCACGTTTTCAGAATTTGGCGACTCCGACTCCACCTTTCCAGAATTTTGCGACTCCGACTCCACCTTTCCAAAATTTTACGACTTTAACACCGACTCCACCTATTCACAATTTTGTGACTCCAACTCCAACTATTCACAATTTATAAGATGAATATTTTATTTCTTAATGGTTGCAGGTGTTGCAACCTGTACAAATGTTTATTAAATTTTTTTTTACGAACGACTTTTAAATTGGCAAGAGAATGTTGAAAACTAAATTTTACTAACGTAAATATCTACCAGTGTATTTGATCCGTCAAAAATGACGGGATTCGATTGCTTACATTAAAAAGGTCTCAAGTTATCGATGACAAACATATAGATACATCCTAATAGTACCCGCGATTAAAATATTCTTGTATTTGTGCACTGGTGGAACTGGTATAACAGATACGGTCATTAAGCATCACTAAGAACGTCACAAACGCAAATACCAACCAAGCAAGCAGCAACTGTGTATTATAATTCAAATTATTATTAGCCAAGAAGTTTTGAAAACCTTCCCATACCTTTTACCGCTATAAGCTGCATTTCTTAACAATAGATTCAATTTCCACGCAATAATTTTTTCTTATAAACAAAAGTGATCAAATTCCGGGTTTTTCATATTATTTGAATGGTATTTTTGATACGCTGCAATCAAGCAGATTCCCATTGTAATAACATAGGGGAAATTACGCACAAAAACATTGATTTATTTATAAATTGCTAGACACCTGGCGTTTTATTTTTTAGTAGCAATGCCTTTTAATATACGGTTAATAATATTATGATAGATAATTAAGGTAGTTTCGCTAGTACTGGGAGAAAACGTTTTTCTAGTCTCAATTCGCATTTATCTAATCATGCAGGTATTAGGTATCACGTCTTTATTTTCATCCTAGATATATTAGTATCGACATATATTAGAATCAATAACATTTGCAAACTAATTGATGTGTTAAATATGGGTCTGTAAACTGATGAAGAGATTTTATGAAATAAATTATACACTATGCAATCAAATATTTAAAGGAAACTCTCAGCTTTTCCAAAGAATTTATTTGCCATTGGTTTTCTCGGTTGTGTACAACATTAAAAAAGTTCCTTGCTGCCAGAAACTGAAACATTTTCCCTTATTTCAGAAAAATCTACTATTGGCAACTCATTAGTCTCTTCCTCCCTCCCCTTCCTGTAACTTAAAGGCACGGTAAAGGAAACAAGGTAGGTTCAAACCAGTCTTTTTTTCGTCGACTGTGTGGGTGTGCTGACGTCACGGCAACGAACCAATAGCAGCGCTCATATTGCTTCTGGTAGCACTGCTACTCTCAAATCCGTCTCCACTATTGGCCTAACGACACTGCGGTTTGATGACGTCATAAAGTTAATTTGAAATAAAGCCTTTCTATTGGCTACCCGAACAAGAAGAAGTGTAATTTCCCCCATAGAAATGACCCTACCTTGTTTCCTCTACCGTGCTTAAAGGCCTATGCGGCTTAAGGAAAGAGAAAACAGAGAACTGAGTGAGCTGAGAGCCCAGTGTAAACCTGTATTACAGCGTGCATAAACAAATTTATAAAATATCTGAACACGTCAGTGGTTTGCTTTAATCGCAACCTTATCAGAAACTTATAAACGAAAAAAATTCCGAGAAAATTTATCATCTTTACTACAAAGTAAAAGCAAAGTAAAAATACAAAGTATGACACGAACAAAAACAAAGAATAAAATACAGATGCACAAAAAAACATGCAACAAATAAGTATGAAATGAAAAACGGTTGGTACTGACGGGGATCTACCTATTCACTATTTGCAATGGGTACGAACTGTCCATGTTGTTCAAATCCTGGTTTCGTTTGAAGATATGCAAGGATTCTAAAATTCTGAGGTCATGAGGGGTTGAAGCTGAGTCTAAAATTTTGAAATCGGCAGGAGATATAGGAACATTGCATTTTTCAGCATGATTTCGCACTGGAGAATGCGATGGGTGTGCTAGTTGGTTACCAGAACGGAAGCTTCTACCTCTATGCTCTGCCACTCTGATATAAAAATTTCGTGACGGCATCCCGACGTACGAAGATGTGCACTGCACACAACTAAATAAGAGTACACCAAAGAGGCTCGCATATCAGTGGGAAGCATGTCTTTGTACCGAAAAAAAGAAGCAATTTTGAAATTATTAACCCGAGTGACATGTCAAGTAAAATTATGGAAATATTTCGCACACAGTAACTTCAATTCATGAGACAGCTTATCGGACGGTGCCCCAAAATACGTAAATGAACAGTACAAATGGTCTTTACCGCTAACTTGGGCAGCTTGTGACTTGTATTGCTTTGACAAAAATTTTTAATTTGCGAAATAATAAGACCCAGCTGAAACCCATTAGTTGTAAAATATGATCGTAAGAATTCAAATTCAAAATGCACGTCTTTGAAAGTTGAACACACTTTGTAACCCCTGTTAATTAAAGTTTGGATACAATTAATTTTGACATTTATCGAACAAAAACGGAAATAAACTAGAGCCTCATCCAGTAAAAGTGGGCTTGCGATACACAGATGTCTGAAACTGATCCTTATCCTTAGTCATGAGACAGTCTAGAAAGGCCAATGTGTCATTCTTTTCCACCTCCACTGTAAATTTAATTGATTTATGCTTAAGATTAAGGTAGTTCGAAGCTGATCGACATGTGATGGATGGCTAAAAAGAACAAAGGTATCGTCCATGTACCGATTGTAGAAAATAGGCTTAAAGTCAGAAGGACATTCATTTAACCATTCAGTTTCATGAAAACACATAAATATATCGGCGAGTGATGGGGCTAAAGGAAGTCCCATTGCAAGGCCGTCTTTTGTTTGTAAAATTTCCCTGCAAAAATAAAAAAAGAGTGCATCACTGATAGTTCTAGTAAATTTTTGAACACTTTACTAGTTAGGTCCATAAATTTCGACTTGCCCTCCGAAAATACCTGTTTCAGACAAATAGCAATAGCTTCTCGCAAGGGGATATTAGTGTTAAGCGATTCTACATCAAATGAAGCCATAGTCAAATTTTTACCGATAGGAATCTTTCTAATACTCTCACTAAATTTGAAAGCATTGTCGACTGTGTACTCATTTTTGTTAAATGAGCAAGGACTGGGACAAGAAGTTTACTCAATTGGTAACTGGGAGTATTGGTATCAGCTACAATTGGCCTGAATTGAAATTTTGAAGCGAAATCGGACTTGTGTATTTTTGGTAAACCGTACAGCACAGCTGGGGAAGAGCCTGATACATGCAAGTTAAAAATATTTTTCGAATCTGAGCTTGTCGATTCTTTCAGACCACGTGAGAAATTAGTTTTTTTTTCTTCAACTTTCAATACTATTTTATTTACGGACTCTGTAATCTCAATAAATTATGAAGTATCAGATATTAAATTGAGCATGCTTTCATGGTACCTTTGACGATCGATTAAAACTACACCGTTACCCTTATCGGGTTTGCAAATTATCAACTGTTTGTTAGCTGCAAAGGATTTTAAGAGGGAAGTGTCGTTTTTGCGAAAGACCGAGGAAAGTATTTATGAGGCTTGAAACTATACAAATGCTTGTGGGCTAATGCCTTCAAATTACCAATAAATTCTGGATAGTTAATACACTCCCAATTTTTAAGTGCAGGAGCTAATTTTTCGAGTCCATAAATAAAATAGTATTAAAAGTTGAAGTTAAAATAAATAATTTCTTACGTGGGCTGAAAGAATCGACAAGCTCAGATTCGAAAAATATTTTTAACTTGCATGTATCAGGCTCTTCCCCAGCTGTGCTGTACGGTTTACCAAAAGTACATAAGTCCGATTTCGCTTCAAACTTTCAATTCAGACCAATTGTAGCTGATACAAATACTCCCAGTTACCAATTGAGTAAACTTATTGTCCCAGTCCTTGCTCATTTAACAAAAAATGAGTACACAGTCGACAATGTTTTCAAATTCAGTGAAAATATTAGAAAGATTCCTATCGGTAAAAATTTTACTATGGCTTCATTTGATATAGAATCGCTTTATACCAATATCCCCCTGCGAGAAGCTATTGACATTTGTCTGAAACAGGTATTTTCGGAGGGCAAGTCGAAATTTATGGGAAAGTCGAAATTTATACACTTTAACTAGTAAAGTGTTCAAAAATTTACTAGAACTATCAGTGATGCACTCTTTATTTTTGCAGGGAAATTTTACTAACAAATATACGGCCTTGCAATGGGACTTCCTTTAGCCCCATCACTCGCCAATATATTTATGTATTTTCATAAAACTGAATGGTTAAATGAATGTCCTTCTGACTTTAAACCTGTTTTCTACAATCGGTACATGGACGATACCTTTATTCTTTTTAGCCATCCATCACATGTCGATCAGTTTTTGAACTACCTCAATCTTAAGCATAAATCAATTAAATTTACAGTGGAGGTGGAAAAGAATGACACATTGGCCTTTCTAGACTGTCTCATGACTAAGGATAAGGATCAGTTTCAGACATCTGTGTATCGCAAGCCCACTTTTACTGGATGAGGCTCTTGTTTTTTCGGTTTTTGTTCGATAAATTTCAAAATAAATTGTATCCAAACTTTAATTAACAGGGGTTACGAAGTATGTTCAACTTTCAAATACGTGCTTTTTGAATTTGAATTCTTACGATCATATTTTACAGCTAATGGGTTTCCGCTGGGTCTTATTAATTCGCAAATTAAAAAATTTTTTGTCAATTCGATACAAGTCACAAGCTGCCGAAGTTAGCAGTAAGGACCATTTGTACTGTTCATTTCCGTATTTTGGGGCACCGTCCGATCCCAATTGAAAATTATCGCCCTTTTCAGATAGGAAAGTAGTCGTAAAAGGTCAAAAAGGGCCCAAAAGTGTCGTAAATCACGACTTCAAACCGACTCCTAGCTATACTTGGTCTATTACGGCTTGAAAAGGGCCCTTCATCCAACTGGCATTTTATAGGGCTAGTCGATGGCTGTTTTCGGGCTCATGCGGGTCGTTTAAAGTCGTTTCCTGGCCGTTTTCGACGAGCTCTATTTAAATGCATAACATACTGTAAAAAGATATTGTAATCTGAACGGTTGTGCAATTCGAATTACTTGAGTAAAAAATAATCTAATAGTATATAACAATTAATTCCACGTTCAATATGAACTCACGCAGTCATCGGCAGCCGTTAAAATAAAATAATTTTGTTCTCTCTCATAAGACTAGCAGGAACAAGTTACTGACCGACATTGACCAATCCGCGATTTTCGACGGATGAAATGTTACACGGCCACTAACACCCTATATTTTTATAAGTATAAAAGTATCTCAGGAATGTCTGTGCTATTTATAGAACTGGAACAGCTGGCGGAACCCACTGTCGGTACAGTGGGCCTTCTCAGTCTAACTTTTTCGCCGGAGCATGCATGTTATTCGCGGCCCAATCGATTTCATCGCCAAAGAGGCGGCTATTCTACTTATCGATTTTTATCGCCGCTCAATGTAGAAATGTTATACAATATTTTGCATAGAAGTGCAAAAAATTTTAAACTGCAAGTGCGACCGAGCGGGTTAAATTTTTACATTCATTTCACAATATTACACATACTTGCATAATGTTTTTGTAGACAACATTTCCAAACTATTTACAAGTTTTGCAACGTATTAATAGTTATCTCTAGTCTATAAGAGTACTGCTGTCCTTTTTGACACAAATGAATTAGGAAATACAGTCTGATCATTGTTACGTAAAACATATTGTAATTGAAATTGCTCAAATTGGGACATTGCTCTTCTTTCGCCGGTTCAAAAGTTGGAGTGCTAAACACTTCCAAATTTGAATTTTAACCTTGAGGTATAAGAGTTGAGTGACACTGCATTACAAGTTTTTAATTTTCAAATCGCGTGAAGTATTCAATCGTTCAATACAAGTATTTAGGTACACGTAACACTCGATGCCTAGGAATTTACCTCATCATCTGAACATTTGAGAGGTGGTAGGTAGGTCGTCTAGTGATTACACGGGCCGATTTGATTATCTGCGAAAATTTGGATTTATCTCAAGCTATTGAACTGTTTTTTATTTATATTTGCAGATCGATATATAATATTTGCATATATATATGTATTCACTCATCATATAAAAATATATGTGTATTATGCCGTTGGAATCCAAAAGTGGACGGGAAGTCATTTGCAAGCGTTTACATTCGATTGTTATATATTGAATTAAATAATCTGTTTCCAAGTTCAGAAATAAGAGAAAATTAAAATAGGTACCAAATGATGAAAGTCTGCCTGAATCAAGAACAAGAATGTCACAGAGTTCATTCAAGTGCTACGTTTTTAAATTAGGTAACAAAAAAATCCAACCTTGGTTTTAATTTTAGCTTAGCGTTTACGTATTAAAAAATATTGTTTTTAAGATAATAGTTCACAATGTTCCTTTTGAACTGTCTGTTTTTCCGCGCAATTAGAATTTGACTTAAAATCAAGTAAACCTGTTTCAATCAGAAAGTTTTGAAGTATGTCGACATGCATTAATCAAATTTTTGAAGTGCATTTACCATGATAGTGTTGTGGAAATTTGTTCAAAACCGTACTAATTAATATCGTTTGCGAGTAATGTCCAAAATCAAGTTCAATAATACATAAAATAGGTTTTTTTAAGTTATTTTACTGTTCTTATGATTCATATATGAAACCCTTGGAATTGTAAAATATCTACTGATGATTTTGTTGGCAGCTCAGATTGAGTCTTGTTATGACATTTTCGAAGGCTGGTACTTGTGAAAATTGAATGGCGTAGACGCAGGTGTAATGAAGATTGAAGCAGAAGCGGCTCATTGCGTACGCTTAAAAAAGTGTTTGATGGCAAATGGTTTTTATGATAACCGTCAATGTCCTGATTTTTGTTTTTTCTACTTTTCAAAGGGAAATTACTAGTGGATTGCAGCATGTGTGCAACGCAACGTTGAAGACGGAACACTGCAGAGAGCTTATGAGTGTGCCGAAAATTTCTGATGTTTAGACTATAACTTCATGTTGTCTCCATTGAGATATGCGAAAAAGTTATTGAAATCTTCAGCAGTTCCGAAAAGAGCTCTGCAAGATAAAAGGTGATTTAAAACTTTTAGTTGTACCTTTTATTCCAAGTTAACACAGTAAATCAAAGTTTTGCTAAATGATGAGTTTCGTAATACCCTATATTATAAAAAATTAATGGCTGTTTGATTGACCCATTATAGTACTGTGTTTAGTAGAAGTTATACTGTACTGAGTAGAAGTTATATATGTGCTTCAATTTTTCAGCAAAAATATAGTAAAAATATTTTTTGTAGCTTTAACTGAAATAAAAAATGCAGTAGACATTCAAAAAAATTAATTTGTATTAAGGTAAAAAATGGCATGATTTTCATGCAAGATTTAGCTACAAATGTTATTCTGAAAGTAATTGTTCAATTGATAAATAAATGTGGATTGAAATTGTTCCAAATTGGCAAAAAAAATTGCATTGGCACTAATTGCTTGTTTCAAATTGAAATTTAACACATTATCTCTCATTGTTAGATTTTCAAATAAGTGATGGCTAAACATTTTAAATCATTCTTTGTTTTTGACCCAAGTTCTTTCAATTTGCCAGCAATTTACAAGATGTATTAAAATTATTTGTGCATGGCTATTGTGTGAAGTAGTCCTTATGATGGCTTGATTTAACTCAATGAGCATGAATGACTCCTGTCATAAAATTTTTTTGCTTTTTAATTTTATAGTTTTTTTTTCTGCTCATTGCATGTAATATAATGAAGAGAAACATCATGCAAGCTTCTGTACTTTAGTAGGGAAATAGAAGCATACCTTCTCTGAGTTTACACAGCATTAACACGTTAGCTGCACGTACGTGTGAGCCACCGTTGGTACGTGGAGGGAATTTTCATAATGCTGCTAACTGACCAGGAATCACAAACTCAATTTTTATATAAAATTATTCAAAGCTAAATAAAGGCACAATGCAGTTAATGTATGCTATTTTCAAAATTGCTCACTTCTATCAACTTTAAATTTCAATTGAATACTAAACTTTAGTTTAACCCATGGTGGTTAACATGTTCAAATAAATGATTAGATTTTGAATAAGTCGGCTTTCCATCCTACATCTGATCACTTTCAAAGGTGACTTTTGATGTTATGAACAGGGATCAAACAAAGTTGTTCACAAATGTGGCCATGCAGAGTTGGCCACCAAAGGTGACCTTACAGAGTTCACATAGCTTACATATAGTTCCTCTTAGTTAATTCAAGGTATAAAAACAATGAAACATGATCAATTGGTCTTTCTGTAAAATTTTGTTCAGGGTAGGCTACATGGAATCTAAATTATTATGAACTCTAATTTCAAATTGAAATTTGACTAAATTGAATGCATAAAAATCCAGTTCAAATGAATGAAGTTTACTGAGATTAAGAATGTTCACGTTGATATTGGGAAATTTATATAATAAAAAATTGAAATTGCATAGGGATCAGTGCACCAGTTCATAAGATACAGGGTCTAGAAGCTGGTTAATGAAGTGATATACTTTATTTTTTCAGAACAACATACTAATTGATTATCAAAATTTTGATGATTATATAATGTTAATGATGTCAAAATAGACTATTTTTCTTCTATATACTTTCCAGTTCTACTCTAAACTTGAGTTCTGCCAAAAATCCAAAAATCCCAGGTAGCAAGAAATTATTAGGCCAATCTGATAATTATTTATTGACCTGATATTGGAACCTTGGATAACAGTAATAGGCTAATAACAAGACAATTTAGAAAAAAGATTTACTTATTTATGATATCAACTTGTTATTGGGACAATGTAGGAAATAGTTTTATTTATAATGTTTAACTAACAGTGTATATATGTATGAATGATATTCATATTAGTGGAAACTATCTCATAATAATCAAAAATCTCGCAATTTAATAAAATTTGTTAAGATATAAATTATTATTGCCCAAACATTGGGTAATATCGTACGCCAATAATACGGAGTAATTTGTATAAAATGTATCAATTTAGTTAATGAATCGTTATTTCAGTCATTAATGAGTGCAGACATATTTGACAGATGTCAAGAAATGTGAATACGTTACAATAATATGTATATTCAGAATTACTGTAAACACAGGTTCACAGTTCTTGTTTTTTCAGTCGTCCTATGAGTTTCGAAGGTCTAGTTTTTCAAAAAATTATGCTAAAATCGTTTGTCATTTGTTACTATAGCAATAGATGTCTATATATCGAACAGTTACGCATACTTGACACAAAACAACTCGTATCGAAAAGGGTAAAAGCATT
>JACJUY010009785.1:6098-19995 GCA_014220935.1 Platorchestia sp. MABIK | reverse complement strand
AATCAGATCTATTGTCATTCATTTTGAAGTTCCACCTTTCAGTTACTGCAATTCATACGTCAGGATTGCGCCTTAGTAGGACTTATTGTTGCTTCATGGTATGCAGAAATTTTACAAAGTAAATTTAGCAACTAACTTATTAACCTTAATTACACCAAGCGATACCGATGCTCCATGTTTTCATAGATAGTAGAAACCAACGATCCACATAAAACCGTCCTGATTACTATGAGTTAAAACTACTAATTTACCTAATTTTCCAAGTGGCTGGACACTTGAACTACAGTTAATAGAAATTTTTTATTGATACTGCATTAGTTTCGATTTATCTTAAATTGTCTATTTTTCTGCCATAAATGACTTCTCTTGATATGGTATATTATCATGATTACCAACATAGATCTTGAGTCTACTCCTGATCGTTTCTATATATCATATTGCCTTGAGTCTACTCCTGATCGTTTCTATGTATAATATTGCCATTTATCCCACATTAAATATTTATGTAAAAATTAAGCATCGCATCATCAGAGAACTAATTTATTGATCAGTTTAGTATGCACCTGAGTTAAGTATATTAGGTTAAACATAACCCCATACCTTAAAATGCGTTGAAGATAGGATGCCCTAGACGTCGCAGAACTTATTCAGGCCCAAAAATAGCTATACTCAAATGTATCCATTTTACTAGGCTCAAAATACAATCTATAGCTGAATAACTTGTAAATAAATTGTTTAATGTATGTAGACGTCACCAGAATTCCCTTGAAAACTCATATTTAGACACCACTGTATTTCATTTGTAAAATACAAGATCTTCTGAGCTTACTCGATAGTAGCATTCAACAAATAAGAACAAATTGAATCTTATCCCTTCGGATTTTTCCATGCATCATGTTAAAGAAAAAGTTAATAAAAGAAACGTCAGGCAAAAAATATCGCCAAGTAATATGAAAAATTGAGCAGCCCTTCACGACAGCAAGCATGGGAGAACAGTAACCTTAATTTACTGTTTAACATTTAATAGAAAGTTTCTTTTCCACACACTGCAGCTGGAAAATAGTTCAATCGAATGCCTTTTCCAGGATAATTGAATGCGCTTTCGAAGCCAATTCAACTTTTCTCTATTTTTGTGCAAAATTTAAAATTCTCATTATTTCTTTCAGTAGAGCAATCAACTGTAATCCGGCAATTTTACAAGCCATGGACGTACCTTTCTGGTCACCAGCAGATCGTGCCTCCGTTGCGACGATGATAAAACAAGTTAAGATGTAAAGCTTCATGTTTGTTGATTGTGAAGTTTCTACACCTTAGGCAATGATGAGTGATGACTGCTTGCTCAAGTGCGGAGGGACACTATTTCATAAATAGCTGCCGAGACCTGGATGTGGAGGTAATGCAGATGATGTCATCCACGTACTAATGACAAGTGGTACATTCTCAGTACAACTGACAGCTGCGGATTTTTTCTGCACGTAAAAGAACAGCTGATTGACTATGCCTAGAGTTGCACGCACCTTGTAAATGCAGTGGAGATTTTCCATTGTTTATCAAAGGGAGCTCGATCACGTGGAAAGGACAGCGAGAAGACAAAAAGAGACGCGATCCACAAAAATAAAGTTTTGATTCACGTATATAGGGAAGAAAAATACGTTAGTGATTGAGATGGCTTACTTTATAATTCACTACACAGCGTTATCGAATCACTTAGGTTACATAACTTGTGATCTGAGTTAGTTTTTCAACATCGTCTGATTCTATTTTTGCATTCGATTTACATTTTTCATTGTGGTGACTGTAAAATTAACTGTGAATTTTTCAGCCTGAAGATGATGTTCGTACATTGAAACGTTACTTTTTATAAATAGACAGTGATATCGAATTTTGCAGCATGTTTTAGTAAATATGATACGCAAGTTTTTTCGTCTCTTCACGCTTGATGAACTGGAAAAATTCTGTAAGGTTGAGAAATTGGAAAAGTTGCGCTTGCTACGACTCTTGAATCTAGTATGTGTTTAGGTATGCACCATGTTAGAGGAAACAAGGTAGGGTCATTTCTATGGGAGAAAATTCACCTCCTCTTGTTCGGCTAGCCAATAGAAAGGCTTTATTTCAAACAAACTCTATGACGTCACCAAAACGTAATGTCGTTAGGCCAAAAGTGGGGCCAGATTTGGAGGTAGCAGTGCTACCAGATGCAAAATGAGCGCTGCTATTGGTTCGTTGCCGTGACGTCAGCAAACCACACAGTCAACGATAAAAAGACTGGTTTGAACCTACCTTGTTTCCTCTACCGTGGGATGCACGTACTGACGCCTCCGCCACTCTTATTATTATTGCGTAGTGAGTGGTGGTTTTGATAATTTTGCATTGAATCATGTTTTTAGTTGAGTCAGCTAGCCAGCTTTCGGTGAAGCTCTGAGCTTCAACATTTTCAATTATGCTGAGTGATGGAATTTTATATTTGGTTGATTTGATTTTGCACAGAGTGATCATCAGTTCCAACACAACAGGGAAAAATCATTGCGACTTGTTCTCATAGATTCATCGAATTTTTTAATATCGTTTTTTTCAAAATTTTTACTTGTATTTAGGTTTGGATACCAAGTATTTTAATGAATGAAATCTGGGGTTAATATCATCAAACATATCATCATGATTACAGTAAGTAATATACAATATATCATACAAATTTAAAATTTGAGGCCTCTAAATGATTAGTTTGCATCATGTTATAACTGTTTACCCTGTAAAAAACATCTGTTTCTTCTCATCCCTAGCTTTCATCATTTTAGAATCCGTGAGAACCACAGCTTGATAACGAGGGGATATAATTGACTTTCAATAAAGCATTGCATGGGAAAGTAGCCTGATGCTCTGGAATTAATCTAACACGCATGTTGCCGCACTTTATACGATAGTTACCAAGTACTTCTATAGCAGGAAATATTCTTCTATCAACGACGCTGGGAAGCACAAGCCTGATGTGAGATATTGAGATTTCCCATTTATATTTCCTGGCTACAAAGACCATTATAGCCAATTCATCTCTTGCGCGTGATACACTGTCTCTCGTTGATAATCCGCGATGTTTAAGTTAATAAAAACACCTATGGTGTTATTTTTTGTGCTGTTTGCAATTATCGCAGGATCAACCATACAAGAACGAGGTATGTCAGTCTAATGGTTGTTGATGCTATGAAATTGTCAACTGATTTGAAAAATAATATTTACTATCCTTTTGGCGTACACTACTATGCCATAACTATGAGCATAAACTCATTTATTTCTTTTAGTTACTGAACAGCAGGCCATATTTTAGCTGACGTTTTCAGGCTAAAAAAGCTTGACAATTTGTGTTGCTTCTAACGTTTCCCAGTTTTGAATTCACGTAGCGAAATGTCTGTGTGAATCAGTTAAATGCTGATAAAGCAGTTGTCATTATAAATCATTGAAATAGCAATGAATACATAATGAGAGTAGATTTCTCCCGCCTTATGAAGTGAAAAGTTATTTCTACAGATCAAAGTAATTACCTTGGTTGTATCAGAGGCCTTACCTTCGTTGTCACACTTTTTATTTTTAATGGGCTGGAATCCATTCCTTTGCTGTGTCAGTCCATCCCTTTGTTGGGACTAAAACAATATTGCACAATCAATTATTTCTGTGTTTACTTTCAATAGCCTAGCCGCTGGTGTGCTCGTGAATTTATCTATCGTCTTCAGCGATAAAAGAACAGCCTAAACCTCTGACACTATAAATGGTAACCATATTTTCGTGTCTGTCACCGCTATCTAACTCCTCAAAATTTAATGTTCGTGTCGGTATTGCTTAAATCTCGATGATTACTTTCTGGATATGGTGTGACACAAAGGCTTTTCTCATACGTGCTATCCTCAATTGAAAATTTCGAAGTGTCATCCTAGATCGTCAATGATTTAAAGTTTTCACTCTTTTCTTCAACTTTTCTCTGACACTAATTATGTCCTCGTGAAATTGTTTTCAATATCACCGACCCGTCCCCTTAAATTCCTACCCATTAATCATCTTAGATATATTAACGAGGCATATTTACTGTTAAGTTGCAAGTTCTATGCAAAATTGTCTCTTCATTACCTTAAGAGTGAACATCTATAACAAATTCACGAGTGAATCAGAGGACTATAAAAGCTGCATTATTTGGTTTGTTTTGTTACTTGTAGCTGTGATAAATTCATTTCAATCTTCTGCAAAATTTTTTTGCTAACTTAGGCACAAGTTTGTAGTTTTTGCACTTCAAGTTTCAAATTAAAATTCCTTAAAACCTAACTTTCCAGTGCTCATATGATTTGTTCGCACAACACTCTGCTTCGCGGGGATGAATTAACGTTTGTTTTCGAGAAAAATTTTTAAGAATGATTATCGCTCATTTTTTAGAAGGCCAAGGGGGAGCATTTAGACATGAAAAACATGGTTCTCTGGTATTGAATCGTTTCTAGCATTTTCATCATCTCATGTCCCAATCTATTTGTCATTTCCGTATATCGAACATATTGAGAAAAATTACGCTTGGGTTTAATGAAACTGCTCCACCATTGCTCTCCGCTTCTTGAGTTTCATGTCGTCTTAATCAATGAATATTTGTACTATTGGCTCCTCTTTCAATTTCATTGATAAAATTTCTGTGCTTGCCCGTTTTTTTAAAGTTTGTAATTTTTTTTGTGCACGATATGGATCGGAGTATGTGGGTATGAACAAACGTACTCTTGAGATTAGAGTGGTGGAGCACATGAATGTCAGTGTTTAAATTGACGAGTAATTAATTTGATTACCAGTGGTCAGGGATCATACAGAGTCTTGTGATGTATTAAGCAATTATAGCCAGCTTGCCGTACTTCGCCACATAACTAATATTTCAGACTGTATATTTTAAAATCAATCCTCCACTCAATGACAAGCAAAAGTTATATCCGGTACCTATGGGAGGATCATGTAAGATCACTGGGTTTTTGAGTTTTTTCTTATATGGAGGCTTATAAAAAATTCCTGAATTTCTATTGAGTTTAGTAAGCGAATTCTGTAATGTTCAAATTTTTAAACTCATGATGGGTGTTAGGTGGAGACTTTTTTAATAAAATGAGTTGTTCCTTGTTTATCGTAGCCCATCTTTTCTTCATTTTGTGCAATTTTTATGATATTATTCAAAATTAATGAGAAAGAAAAATGTTGCCACAGCCTCATTAATAATGGGACAGTTGAAAAATGAAAAAACAAACAGATGATATCACTTGGATTGGTGTAACGCACCCTTTTTAAACATTCTTTGTACTTATTTGTTCTCTTTTGCCATTTGAAAATTGATTTTTAAAGATTTGTGAATCATTGACTAGTGCTGATTTGCTTAAGTTTCCATAAACGTTTATTTGCGCAATGAACAATAAAAATTTAGGAAATTTAATTACAAGATTCTGACATATCAAACAATATATGTGATCATCCAAATTCGGCCGCCGTCACACGGAGACCAAATGGTAACGTTTCGTCATAATTTTCTACAGTCAGCGGCAACAATCGGTCTGTCCAACGCCACGAAACCGTCAGATTTCAGCCTTAGTTTGAGACCAGCTTAGTCATACCATGATTTCAGAATCGGAAATTATGGTATGACTAAGCTGGTCTCAAACTAAGGCTGAAATCTAAGGGTTTCGTGGCGTTGGACAAACCGATTGGTGCCGCTGACTGTAGAAAATTATGACGAAACGTTACCATTTGGTCTCCGTGTCACGGCAGCCTAAGGTGTGATTTAATTTTTTTTGCAGAGTTCGCAAAGGCTGGGGATCAGCGATACTTTAGGGGTTACACAGGACCTTACGAGACTGGGGCTCACTATGAGTATCAAGATTACGCTTCTGACCTCAGCGAACAGGGCATGGACGATCTTATCGTGAGCTCCTGTTCCACTGGAATGTGCGTTTTATCGATGTTTTATCTACGTTTCTGCTCAGTAATTCTGGGTTCGATCAATCTTGAGCCACTCCAACATATTTTTCAATACTTCGAACGCAATGTGAGCTGTTGGTGTACATGGAGGGAATTTTCATAATGTTGCTGACCAGCCAGTTGTCACAAACTCAATATTTTATGCATACTTAACCAAGGCTAAAGGAAGGCATGTTCTAGGTAATGCTTCCTGTTTCTAAAATTGCAGACTAAAATTGATTATAAATTTGAGTGGAATTTTGAAATTCAGTTTAACCCAACGCGGTCAATGTGTACGAGTATTCGCCCCCTGATAAACGTCTCTGTCTTGTGTCTGCAGTCTACTGAATGAGAAAAAGTTCATGAATTAAAAAATAAGAAAATAAATGATGTCTTATATCACTTTTGGAAATTGAGCATCTATTGATGCGATGATCATTTCGCGTAATTTGTTTAAATATTTCTACGTCAATAATGATTTAATGTTATTATTGAGAATTTAATTCCAATTCACCGATTCGCGATTCCAAATCACGTGCAGTTTCAAAACATATTTTAGTTATATAAGCTGAGCATGTAGTTTCAAAGTCAAAGACAATTTGCAAAATGAAGAATTTTTTGAGCTAGTGTTCCAAAAGGGTATATTGAACTGAATTCCAGTATGCTGCGTTGTGGGGGTTTGGGGCAGAATGATCTTTTCAAATAAACAACGATCTTCTTTTATTCTCGAACCTTAAATCCAGAGGTCATAGATTTCATAGCTCTGTGCAACATGTAACTCCCGAACGGAGTCACCGTTCGGTACAACACGTCTTTCAACATGTTGATGTTATAGGATTAGCGAAGAAAATTCAATTTCGTATTTTTTATTAGCCTATTTTTTGTTCCACTTGAGAGCTTTGAATTTCGTTTACTTATGTTATGATTTAATCTTTTGACTTTTGGTGAGTTTTAGATTATGGACTCGTATAGAGTATACAAGTAGCCACCCATCTGCTAGGTAGAGCATCTGTAAGCTAATTACCACAGTAAGTAATGAAGATACAGTGTAACTAATTCAGTTGGGGGAAAACGAAAAGGTCTCGAACATGAGAGAGTATAGGAAATCAATTTAAAATGAGTATCATTTCAAGGTAATAATTCAAGGTAAGTAGTTCAAGATAAGTGTGTTCCGAGAATTGAAGGCGTCAAAATTTCTTTTGTCATACCATTATGCAACCAAGACCTACATCACTTGCATATTATTGCGATGAATTTACAAATAAAACGACAGTCTATGTCTTGAAATTTGCTATTTGGCCTTAATGATTAGTCAGGATGAAGATTTGGGCCACTTAGAAAAAGCTTCAGTGCCCACAACAAACCTGGTTACTTTGGAAGTTCAATTCTCTTTTTTTTTTGCTTCGTAACACAGTTTCATGACAGAGTGAGAAGAACTAATTTGGAGATGTATGGTAATTAAAATCTTATTAGACTTGATAGCGATCATTAAAAAATTTCTGGATGTGTGGATATATGAGCCTGTTCCGTGAATTGATTTTGAAAATCTACACCTTCAGATAATGTGAGGACAATTGAGGGGTTTGAATAAGTGAACATTTGTTAACGAAAACGAATATGTATTTAACTCCACAGTCCCTTGATGAACTCCCCATTAATCCTTCAGTGTTAACTAAATCAATTTTACGCTAAATTGCTGAAAAATGGAGGGCTAAAATTAACATGCGCAATCTTAAAATTGAGGAAGGTTGTTACAGTAGTATGATACATTAAATTCAACGTAAATTGGGATCCTTTCAACGAAAAAAGTAAAACTTGCAACACGGCGGACGCAAAAAAATGATAGACAGTACAATAGCTTGCAACAAAATGACCCCGATAAACTTACGGACGAGTATTTCTCATTTGTAAAGATATTATGGTAACACAAGCCAACTGAAAGGACTTTCAACAATTTTTTCGTTGCAGTTTCAAATAATTTCCGCTTGCTTTCTTCGCAGATGGATCTTGTACGAAGATACGAATTACGATGGTACTTCCTGTTTCTCTGCGAGAGTAGATTGGTGTGGCAATTTTACTTCTTGTATCGGTACGGTGAGTTCCAATGTTCACCGTCTTATAACTCTGCCCAACACCTCGTCTCGTGTTCTTCAAAATATGTTTTGTTTAATCTGGATGTCAAATGAAAAGTTTTCGATTGAAGAAAGGATTTTCCTGTTTCATATGAAAATTTGTGATTGGAGGAATATCTTCTGGTTATGGCGGTCAGATTAATATAGACATTCTTTATTGAACCGGAAATATCAATACTTAAATAGAATTTCAGTAATATACTTTAAAAACTAGTAATACTTTATTACCGCGTTGTTCCAATTTCTTTCCTGTTTCAAACGGAAAAAGAAATTTAAATTTAATTTCCCCCACTGCATTTTAATTCAAAAATGATTTTGTGAGTTTAGCGCTGAATGCAGTTGACCCGAAGTTAATTTTTCTCTCATTTATAATCTACATTAACATTGATCACAGTTGTACGTACAATTGTTTCGTTCTCTCTGTAAAAGAGGTGGCCTAATTAACAATTATTTTCTGTTATTGATTGAAGATTTTAACTACTGTCTTAGGTTATAGTCTCAAATTGGTGAGAGGTACAAGAGGCCTTGGTAGTACCCATTATCTTCAAACTAACCTCTTAGGCGAATTGTTCTATGATGAATCCACAGTTTGATCTATGAAATCATAATGATGTTTTCAAACAAGTGGTGCTTTTAAAACTCTATTGTCGTTACCACCGAAACCTTTACTGATCGTGACAGTGAAGATTAATTCCCAGTAATGTCTTGAATGGAACCGGAAAAGAAAAAGGGAACAGGGAAATTTTCTTATAAAAACAATACTTGACTAGTTCAATAGATCTGGCCTAGTTGCATCGTTCGAAATTATCGTGGCATCGCACTCAAATTCAAATGACTTCTGCTCTTGTTTTGTGATTTGGATGGTTTGCACAAAAGTTATTTTTTTAACCTGGGCAAGTAGGCCAGGCTACATGCGTTTTGAACTTGAATTAAACCTACTTATATGCATTTTACTGTAACAAATTATATAAACTATATGAGTTTATGTGCGTTTTAAACCCAAATTTATCCTACATATAAGCATTTTAATAGTAACATAATTCTTCGAAGGAATTGCTGTCGAGTAAATAACAGTGAAATATTGACTATTTAATTTCGTTCGGCAGGCGTCATCCATGCGTTACGCAGGAAGTCCCTATGGCCTCAACGACAACTTCTTCAACCTGTACGAGTCCCTGAGCTTCAGGGGCAACGAATTTAGGGGCAACACGGACGTCGACAACTTGGGGGAGTTAGATGCGGCAGCTTCGTCTCTCGTCATCACTGGACAGTCTGCGTGGACTTTCTACTCGTAATCTAAATGCTTTTAGAGTAATAATGTGCTTGAAAGTTTTGGTCACAAAAAGTTCATCTCATGCCAACAAGACGGTGACAACGTAAATGTTCATGAGTTCTAAAATAGGAGAGTGACTTGTCATACTAATAGTTTACTGTTTTTATAATAAATATAAAATATGGTGCGCGGATCTGTGAAGTTATAGGAAACCCAAGCGCTCTAAGAATCATAATTCTAAGATGAGATTCTTTCAGCCGCATGGTGTGACGAAACGTTCTCATTCATGAAACCTGATTGCCCAACACACTGAAAAATCGAGTAACACACACACGTTTATATATCTGAACGGGTCAGTAGCTTGCTTAAGTCACAACTTGATTAAAAACTTAAAAACGAAGAAAATTCCAAGGAACATAATCATATCTAATTGGAAAACGTTTTGGAGTCCAGCTCCATCATCAGTTCAAAAATCCAATTCATTATGTCTGCACTAAAAGAAGAATCAAAAATGTTGTGGACAGTCATTAAAACAGATCACGAAAACAAAAACAAAAATTAAAAACACGTCATAAAAAAACGACAAAATTGCTATTTAGTTACTATTTGCAATGGGTATGAACTATCGGTATTGTTGAGATGCAAGCCTCTCTGATTTATTCTTACAGTTGTGTGCAGTGCACATCATCGTACGTCGGCATGGCGCCACGCAATTTTTATATCAGAGTGGCCGAACATCGCGGTAGAAACTTCCGTACTGGAAATCAATTAGCTCACCCCTCTCACTCCGCAATACGCACTCACGCAGAACAATGCAACGTACCGATATCCTCCAAAGACTTCAAAATCTTAAATTCCGCTTCAACTTCATTTGACCGTAGGATTTTAGAGTCGTTACATATTTTTAAACGTAAACCGGCCCTCAACAATACCGATAGTTCATCCCCATTGCAAATAGTAACTAAATAGCAATTTCGTCGTTTTTCTATGACATGTTTTTTTTTGTTTTTGTTTTCGTGATCTGTTTTAATGACTGTCTACAACATTTTTGTTTCTTCTTTTATTGCATACATAATGAATTGTATTTTTGAACTGATGATGGAGCTGGACCCCGAAACGTTTTCCAATTAAATATGATTAAGTTCCTTGGAATTTTCTTCGTTTCTAAGTTTTTAATACGTGCCTTTTCCCCGAGAAAGTGTAACTAGAGTAACAGTGAAAATAGAAACCATCATTTGCAAATGGAAAATGAAAGTCATCGAAATGGATCGAGTTTGATAAATTTTTGTCAGAGAATATGGTGCTTTTGATTAAGCCGTTTCTGTTCATTAATATAGTTAATGTAATATGTAGCTTCAACAAAAATGCCAGTATTTTTAATTGAGTCATGTTCTGGTCTTATATTTGTATCTTAAAAAAGCTGCACTTTACACTTTACACGCTCACACTTCACCCCACGGCTTACAGCTGGAATTGGAAAGAAACGAACCAGATGCAATTCAAAAATTATCCTATCTTCACCTCTCTTATATCAAACTGAACTAAGTCAAACTTAAAGGGCTTTAGAGAGCAGAATAATTAAGTAGCTATAGGGGATAATGTCGGGTTCAAAGTGAACTTCAAATACAAATTGTTAGCCCCCAAAATGCCTAGTTCAAAATGTTAATTATGAAAATTTTGTTTTACTTAGTTTTTAAAAATACTACACATTTATATTTTCCGTCCGCTTCATTTCAACTCCTTTATTCTATTTAATTCAATTTTGTGCTATTCACAAAAGTTAAAAGTTCGAGGCGTGTGAAGTACTTACATCCATAGTTGTTTTAAAATAATAATTAATAAAAATGACTCCATAAGCGTTCAATAGGGAATGTTAAAATATAATAAATATGGTTACAAGCGGATTTTTTGGTAGCTACCCAGTCTAATGTTTGCGTCGGGGCATTTTGATTTTGGCTGCCTTTGTACGGTTTCTACACTGAGCGGCTAAAATCAGATTTGCTCCAGCGAGAAATTCAGGCTGGGGGATCTCGTTAGCGAGAACTTCAGCTAGCATATTTTCCACATGATCCACACAGAGTGTTCCACAAAAATTAAACTCATGTTTTCACCGACGATTATTGCGTATTTTCATTTTTGCGTTTGTTGCGACTCAGTTTTCTTTCATTTCATCAAATTTTTTACATTAAAATTTACACATGCATTTCTTACATTTACTTTTAAAATTTGATTTAACTCATACGACTTGTATCTTTATTAATGAACCCTCCGTTCAAAACAAAATACGTGAGTACTGATCAACCAGTGAGTGAGTACATTTTCTATGGCACCCTGTATTCATGTAGCAGAGCTCGTCTCTAAAAAACTCTCAAATTAAATGCTCACTTTCATCTTAGGCTATTCGATGCATGTTCTAATCTTTTATCGGAGGGTTAACTTCGCAATCATAGTTTGAGCTCTGGTGTCAGTTGGTATAGCCGAATATCAAGCGTCTCAAAAGAGAAGGCGATAAAGGGATCGATGCTACGTTTGCTCTAAAAATTAACCACACATCTTATTCATTGGTTAATACTTACAGTGACATCGAACAAACTGGCTCGTCTGTGTGCGTGTACCCAAATCGCCAATTGGTCGGAGACGATGGCGTCTTCTTCGATTACGCTGTTTACTGCAAAGTGAGTGTTCTCTGGTAAAGATTTCTCCCGTTGTTTACTGCAGAGTGAGTGTCTCCTGGTAAAAAATTTTCCCGTTTTGAGTGTTATGACATGAAACATGGGGATTACGTTTGTACAGGGTGCAGCAGTCAATCCGGCATTTGCGAGAAGGCTGTGGAAGTCTAAAAATGTAGGATTGAATGTCGCCACTTTCATTTAGCAAGGCTTTGTATCGCACGGCAGTTCTTACTCTAAGATCTTCAAATCCGTCACCAAGCCTTCAGAAGCTTTTTGTGAAATTGAACTATGAAACTACGTATTATCTGGAGTTTTACCTTCCAATACCCATTTTGAGAATCGAGAAGAGCACATTTGCAATACTTACCAATATATTTTGGTTGTTGAGAACCGTTCGCCTGTCATTCTGATTGGTTGCAACACATTTAAGCAAGCAATTTTACCTCTTCAAAATGTTAATGAAGGTTATCCTCCACAATCCAAAGCAGCCACGAAAAATGTTGATGAACGATTCAATTCCATTGAGGACAAATACAATTCGCCTCTAACAATGCCCAATTCTAATAAACAAATACTCATTTCATGTTGCTCCTGAAAATATCATAGTGGTTTGTGAAAATCTTGAGGAAAACCCTCGTTGTACTTCTAATTTCAAGACTGTGTAACGGCTGTGGGAGAAAATATTTCCAGTGATTTGTTTCGAGTCTCTTCCTCGTAGAATTAGTGAAGAAAATCGCTTGGTTTAATCACTGCACACACTTTCACGACCGTATGTAGAAGATCAATAACGCGGTTATCGGTATTTTTACGGATTTATGGTCCACGTTTGCGATGTTTACACCACTTAAATTCATGTGTCAACACATTCCATCGGCCGCAATGGAACTCATAGCATTAATGATTCAACTTTGAATTAATAAAAATAAATTTAGAGAGAAAGAATTAACACTTAATGGAATTTTTGAGAAAGTGAAAACTTTAATCTATTTTTAATATAGCCTATGTAAAATACAGAGTAACAAAACTTACGCCTGAATGTTCTTCACAGTTTTGCCCAAAAATAATACTTCTATGGGCTTTTGTGTATATAGTTTTCTACATTCCTTGAAATTACGGTGCTGACTTTGCAAAGTCCAAGGAGTTTTTTAGCGTGGCATCATAATGAATTGCCAGCCTTAGCAGTGTTGTTTCACGAGGAAAAACAATTGATCATTTGGAATGGGTGCATTAGGTTTAAAAATATTTTCAGATGAATACATACTAATTTTACCAAGACCAGGAAGAGTATTGATTTATATGGAAACGTAGTATAAAAAAGTGTGTATGTGTATGTGTGTGTGCGTGTCGGTGAGTGAACCTAATCCTTGCGCCATACAGAGACAGCGTCATAGTTGTAGAAAATATATTCAATGAAAACAAATACTACCTAATTTTCTAAAATTACATTAGCTGCACACCCTGTTAGAAGCAATTTTCAATTACGTTAAATTGACTATCGCTTCATAGAATAAAGTTTCCGGGTAGGATATTCCATAATTGACTTTGGCTCCCTCCTCCAGCTGAGCGAGATCGGCCTGCCCGACAACTCGATCAGGTCGGTGGCGAGAGGCTGCCTCAGCGACCGCGTGGTGCGGGAGCCGCTCCCCAACGGAACCACAGTGCACAGCGTGAAGCTCTTCGAATGAATCCGGCCGTTGTTTCCCCAGTGGTCGAGGATTTTGTGGGGATTTAGTTATACAGGGTGTTTCAAAAATACACGGCATAATTTCAGGTATGTATTTCCCACATGTAGACAATCAAAATAGTTCATTACAACATATGTCCGGAAATGCTTCATTTCCGAGTTATGGCCTTCACAACAT
>JACJUY010009784.1:7542-31687 GCA_014220935.1 Platorchestia sp. MABIK | reverse complement strand
TTAGGCTCATCGTTTTAAAAGCACCCAAATTGCCGACAGAGCCAAACTGACCAAATAAAATTCGGAAATTTTTATGCCACGACGCCACACGTGTTGCCGGAGCATGAACTCGTGCCAATGGGATCGACAACAATGATTGAAAAATAATGAACTAAGGGCATCCCGAAATAAGAGTTCAGTGTCCGGATTGACCTGTTTTTTTCTCATTCACGTCCTCATCGTGGGAGTGGAGTTATTTAAAACTGAAGCAGTGATGTACATCGTTGCCTATGACTGGTTACGTTAGTTTTTGTGTAATGTTACTGGCGTTAGAATTTTCGCCCCGAGATCGACTCGGTAATGTTGTCTGCATGTTTTAACTAACCCGCTTACTGTGAAGTGACCCACCGGTGGTCACTGAGAGAAATTTCATGGTGAAGCATGACAAGCCGGTAATCCCAAACTCTATTTTCATTTATAATTAGAACCAAAATGAGGGAATTTTTGATTAATGTTTGCTATTTTCCAAGTTGAATATTACAATTGACTTTACATTAGTTGAGAATTAAATTTAAGTTTAACCCAACAAATTTAAGGTGTTGATACGAACAGACCTTGCTCAGTGATGCGTAAACCATTTCTAGGCCGAATTATTACTGAACGTTATAGAGAACTTCATCACGCGAGGAACGAGGTGGAGAATAGCGTGAGAAGGCGAGGATTTTGTTAGGGGTTAGCACCAGTTAGCAAATTCTGTGATAGATTTCATTAAGTTCAAAATAACAAACCACTATCGACATTTATTCACTTTCCGAATTGAAATAAAATCGATGTATATGAGCTACATTAAGGAAAAAATTCGCTACCGAAGTCATCTATCTCTTTAGTTGACATGCACCTTATGCAAGAAAAGTACAATTGGTTTTACAGGGCTGATTTTATTCAAGTTTCTTCCATGTCATTGAGAACCCAGCAATGAATTTGCAATGTGCAGTTGTGCCCAAATACCACAGTGATGACATCAATAATACCGTTATTACAATAGGTAAGAAAATGATAGAACATGGCTGCCATAACGACCCATATCCTCAGGTTACTGCCAAAGTCTCATGCTTTCAGGCACCAATCACGCACAGGCATCAGAGAAAAAAATGAAAGAGGTACGATGGTCAAAAAAACTGTAAATTTCACAAGTACTAACAACAACTATATCGGTTTTCTACCACTAATTCCTACTAACCGTTGCAAAGAAGAAGGAAAAACTGCTGTGTGAAAAAACATCAGTCACGCTGACAGTATCAGTCTGACAATATCAGTTTGATAATGTCAGTCACGCTGACAGTATCAGTCTGATAATATCAGTCACGCTGACAATATCAGTTTGATAATATCAGTCACGGGGATAGTATCAGGCTGACAACATCAGTCACGCTTACAATGTCAGTCACGCTGATAGTATCAGGCTGACAACATCAGTCACGCTTAAAATATCAGTCACGCTGACAATATCAGTTTGATAATATCAGTCACGCTGACAATATCAGTTTGATAATATCAGTCACGCTGACAATATCAGTTTGATAATATCAGTCACTCTGACAATATCAGTTTAATAAAATCAGTCACTCTGACAATCATCAATTTACACGGATTGGCATCAGTGTGCTTGTTAATTTAAACAGAAGAAAAGAGCTTCTCACAAGATAGATGTTGTTGAGATGTTTTATACTTAAAATACCATAAGCGCTACCAGATAAATTGCTGCTCCCAGCCTTGCCCTGCGAGTTGCAGCTTCTAAAGTTCGGGCGTTGGAGGCCCAATGTAGCGCCTCACTGAAAATATGAAATTAAATCTTCCCACTCGTCCTGATCGCCTTCACGCAACTCCCAGTTTTCCCCGCGATTTGGATCCCACGTGACTTAAGAATGTGATTTTCGATTGTATTCTTTGCAGCCTTCAGAGTTTTTTCACCAAGCAATCAGATTTTTTGCCGTTTTGTTTCCATGCGACTGAATTTTTACCTGTTCACTCTCAAGTCTCAGTTTTACACTCCGTGATTCAGAACACGATTCTTTTACATTATGTTGGGAAGGAATACACATGGCAGTCACGTCTTCAAATTACGGGATTAACAGACGTTGTGCCCCCAAGTCACGATTCTGTATCGTTTTCCCTCACGCCGAGATTTTAAGTCGTAATCTTCCAATCATTTCGTGATCACTTCTCATCGAACGAACCTCATTCTGCCCTCGTTTGCTTGCAAGTCTCAATTCCATCCCATTTTGGATGCCGTTACCGATTTCTCATCGGTTTTCATGGAGGGCAATAGTCCTGCTGTCGACCATATTCAATATAACTTCGCTGCAGGTGCACATGAATTCGACCGCCTTACACTCACTCACAGGCAGCTAAGTCTGGTACGATTTCCCTATCTGATCATGCAATTGAATGAAAACATTTTCCTGACGAATATTTTGTATTATTTTGCAGGTCCTCAGATGGGCAGTCATTACTGTACAACTCTTTCAAGCTAGCACGTCAACACTTGCGATGCATGTTTTTTTTTCAGCTTTACACACAACAAAATTCTGCACATAAAATGGTCCTGTTAACCAGATCGTAGTTCAAGTTGGAAATATTTTTACTTTAATTCTGTGTCCTAGCCTTCTAAAATCGAGTTTTCATTTCCTAAACGAGTTTTCTGATGAACATTTCGACTTCCAATGCCACACTCGAATGATCAAACACCCCCAAGTTATTTTCTCTATATATTGACTTCGAAAGTTTTCTGGAATCGTATTGCATGTATTTTGTGTTATCCAATTTAACCTTAAAGCCTCGGTTTAGCTTTCAAATTTTGCTCACAACTTTGATATTAGACCTAACAGTCTTTCAAAATTTTCTTCTCTAACGTTCATATGTACTCGGGTGCGATTAGGCTTAGTTTTGTCATTTCTTTCTCGTATGTATTTCTTACCCATATTGCTTTTCTACTATTACTATTTGTAGTTTAAAATTTTATCCTCCAGAATTTTGAACTTCTATTCCGATTGGCACGCCCATTCTCAGTTTATTCAAATATCACGCACAGTTCCAACTCTAACAATAAATTAAATTTTCAGCCCAAACTCCAGTCTCTCGGACACCATCGCCTTTCCTCAACTCATGTATTTTGACTTTTCTATTTCGGTCGACCAACGCTTTATCCTGCCCCCTATACACTGAATATTTTAAAGACATTCTTTCTTCACTCCCACGTACTACCTCTCAAATTTCCTCTCTTTACTCCCTCGCACAACCTCTCAGATTACTCCTCTCTACTCCCACGCCCCCCCCCTCTCGCTTTTTCTCTCTTGCCTCCCTCGCACAACCCTGGTGCGAGAATGATGCACTGATGGTGCGAGAAAACGCAAACGAACGATGATGAAAACGCAAGCGAATGATGGTGCGAGAAAACGCATGCACTCAATGTGCATCCCAGCTCCAGCTCTATACATAGTCGCGGCCACTACCGAGCTTCATCAGTCATGCCGTCTGAGTCATCATCACTTGCACTGACAAAATGTTGTCTCAAAACTGACCCAATTTTGTGTGTCTACTTGTCACAAAACTGACCCTCAAACGTGTGCCACCCATGCACAACATTATTCGACGTTTTGTGACACACTTTTGTGTGTCATGGGTCTATACGACCACACATATGAGTCAATAATAACACATGTGGTATGTCAGAGCTATTTCGCATAAATGGTTCACTTTGCCCCACTAGCCTACAAATACACGGAATAAAAGAAAATATCTAAGAATTGATTGGGAAATGAGCAAATATCTCAATATTTTAACAGAGAATTCTATTCCTTGCACCAATTTAAAGATTACATTCTTTTGAACGAGAAATTTCTTTCGCTGCGAAACGTATATGTATGTGATTCAACTTTCCCGAACGCTGGTAGATGTGGTCGGAGGTGATACACTCAGATGTACAAAGATTTCACCGAATAACCATTTGACACACTCAAATGTGTCAAAATTTCGCTGAGTGAGTCGTGTTGGCACAGCAGCTGGGGCTGTGAGTCTTGAAATTTCAACAAGCTGCTGCTGCTCCTGCTGCTTTTGCAGCTCCTGCTACTATTGCTGCCTCTACTGCTGCTGCTGCTTTTGCTGTTCCTGCTACTATTGCTGCCTCTACTGCTACTGCTGCTTTTGCTGTTCCTGCTACTATTGCTGCCTCTACTGCTACTGCTGCTTTTGCTGCTGCTGCTACTCTTGCTGCGGTTGCTGCTGCTGCCTCTACTGCTGCTGCTGGGTACTACAGATCATAAGTTAAGCTTCAACTATCTTTTACTATGTTGGCACCAGTATGTTGGCACCAGCCTTCAGTGAACACACAATGTGCCCTGAATTTAAAATTTTCGTGCCTATAAAACCTTCACTACGTTTGCACGAAAGAGAAAAGAAAAACGCAAGTTTAAAGACATGATTGACGCTCAACTGCTCGCCGCGGTTTTACATGGAAACTCTCAGAGGATCACTTAGTGGATGTTTTTGTCTATAATATTTCAATCCAAACTACATATTTATCGTAAAACGGATCGTAAGTTTGAAGTTAATCCTGGAGTTCAAACTGTAGATTTTACTTCCAAGAGCTCAATGAAAATTAAGTTTACATCATCAATTTTTACACAGGAATATTTTCGATGCAAGATAAACTTGGAGACCAGGAAAGAGCACTGTAGAGATTTTCTGCTCGTATCTCCTGATATCAAAACTCTCCAAGCCCCTAACTACAAAACATCCTGTTAATAAGGGGATAACAAACGTAATGATCCTTCAATCAGTGGCATTAAAAAACCCTTCGTTCGCAGCTTCTCATGCAGTTTCTCAGACCGCATGAGCCAACTCTTTGTAAAAACTTACTATGATAATGATATAAACGATATAACAGTGATTTAAACATCATTACTCGAGCTCCCTGAGACTTCAATTTTTAAAATTGGGAACTCTCGATGGACGACAAAAGTATTAAGAAATTCAGACATTTTCTCAAAAGGAATCAATGGATGCCCGGCCTGAAAAATACTAGTAACTGTGGACGACATCAATACGACTGTGTTTTTAAGGCTGTACAGAATAACTGGGGAAAAATTTATCTAATTATACATGATAGTCTATAATGATTGCTGCATTTTACTTTGACTAACTGTGAACAGTTCATGGGATGGTAAATTTTTCTCTCGCTCCTTCAGGTTGTGCCGAGCTCCAGCTGTGGAGTTAGTTGCCATTAAGGCAGATAATTTACCGATCTAATAACTTTCTGGTCATGACGCGGTTTGAAAATTTAGGCCTAATATGTGGAAATAAACCTAATAAAAATAAAAATCCAATAACATAAAATATAGGCCCACATGTATAACTAGCCCTATAAAGGATGTAATTACACTATTACCGCTGAAATGAGCAGTGAACACAAGTAAAAGGAAATTTTGATTAAAATTTTTCAAAAGGAAATTTTGAAATGAAAAAAGAACGGGGGAAATCACAGGCTCAGAATATCAAAAGCAGCTAAATCCCGACTGAGCCTGACCTACCAAATAAAACCCAGTGATTTTAAGCCATCCAAACAACACGCGTTGCTGGCAGATGGATATGTCCAACATGGAATCGAATACGCGGATGCTAAAAAAACAAAGGACCCTCAAACATGGAAATTAGCAATTTTTAAAGTAGTTTCGTAGTATTTATTTCTGCAATAGCGTCTCTAACGATCCTTATAAGATTGTGTTGAGTATTACACACTAAAGTGTCAGAATCCAACGATTTGAAATAAAAAGAGTTGAATGGGATGATTGGGAAAGAATAAAACATTGCAGCGGAAACGAAATGAGTGCCCCAATTTTGTGTTGCAACCCAAGTCCTGCATGTCAGACATCAAGGAGAAACAGTAGTAGTCACACTCTCAGTCAAAAATCCTCAGGCACAAGGACCAGTAATTTATTTTTAACATAGAGCGGCCATTAAACAGATATGAGCTTGCATCATTTAACAATTTCTTCCGCATTCTTAGTAACATTGGAACCTATACTTGTCCTTTAATCTACTTTGGCTCTAATTCCTGAAAAAGTGCTATGAAAAGAGTTACAGCAGTTTCTATTAAAATGAAATTTCACCATTGCATCAGTATTTATTGAGTTATTCTCTCGAACCATTTTCCTATTTGTTGTTTTCCACATGGCATGGATGGACCTCCTTTTGAAAGCTGATCGTGCTTAAATGGGATTAAATAATCTTAATGGGGCTGATACAACATCGCAACAAACTCCCCAAGTCCAAAAGTGCCCGAAGAACACACCACTCAACGCTTGTATCACGCAGAAATCGCAGCTAGATCCGTGGGTCAAGCAATCCAGCGTGGCACGTTCTGACCGGCCTCCGTTTCGCAAGCATAAATCATTTAGATGAGAGAAATTTGAAATCCAAATCTTCCTGACGTCTTCCATGGAAAAGCAAATTTGTATTCTTATGATTTCCGCATATCAGCTGCCCTTGGAAAATAACGGCCTTGCATCAGCTCAGCCAACATTCCGTTTTCGGCCAACAGCCCTTAACTTGCCGGGCAGGTAGGAGTTTAGAGGCATACGTTAATACACGTGCGTTTTTCGGTCTCGGGAGACCTTCAATAATAATGCCTCAACGGCAGAGGCCAAAGCACGATTAAGTTTTACGAACGGCGTTTATTACAATTGTGCGATTAATGCTTTGCCATTCACGTGCATTGTACTGTTCATTTTCTTCCCTTCACTCATGCATTCATTTTCTTTCATTCCACAAGAAAACCATCCCTCAGCAACATGATTTACAGTAATACTCTCAGTATTTTTTCAAATAATAAGTCTTTACAGCTTCTTTGTTTTAGTTAAAAAATTAACACCGCAGCAGAAAGTTTTGCAAAACACATTTCGCAGCTGCAACCCTTCTAACATTGAACAGCTTTGCACAAAACTTCCCTCAAAGGTGGGCTAGCATTTGGACTTTGAATCTACATCAGAAACTTTATTTTTGAGGCCAGTCTAGGTTCAAGAACGTTTCTTGCCATTTTCAATTCCCTGTTCTGCACGAATTTAATAAAAGTGGCTGTAGTTTTCTCCATCTCATTTCCTGGCGCAAAGATTTTCAAAAACTTTTAAAGTCTCGGCTGTTCTTCAAGTATATTAGGGGTCTCCAGGGAGCAAATATCGTTAAACGTGATTCCCAATCCTAGTTTAACTTTATTTCTAAATGCCACCGTTGGTACAATGACTTTGAGTTCCACTTGCTCACCGTTTCCTAACTTTCTACACCAGCACTATTTCTTAGCAGTCTATCCAGATGAGCAATGCGCCAATTTTCGTTCTTGGAACAACTCTCCTGAATAGCACTGAAATGGTTCCTGCATGGCAGTGTTTTGAATTGAATTTTTATTTGACATTTCCCTCTTGCGACCTAATTATATGTATCTCTCTTCATGGTAGGTCTTCTTATGCGGCTTGCTGTTTTTCAGAATTCAAAATTTCACTTTTTTCAGGGTCTAAAAAAATCAAAAAATCTCGAAACTGTGAGTACATAATTTTTAAACTTTCGTTTGAAAAAAACGTCTTTGAGTCTTAGTCATTAGATCCAATGTTAATCAGTCACTAGTGACAGTTTCATCAGAGTAACTTGAGAGAAGTCAACTTTCTTTGGACTTCAGTGACGTTGTTTGAAACTTGCAGAAGAAAATCCTTAACATTCTCGGTGCGCAGTCAATATTTCCATCACCTATCAGTTGCATAAGACGGCCACACTCTGGGTAACTGATTACATCACCAAAACTCTCCTTGATTTACAAGCAGCAATGCTCAACGACGAATATTGAGAGCCTTTAGCCGTTCCTGCTTGCAGAGAAACTTTCAGCTACTAAATCCAGCCTTCTCAGGCCAGCTCTCGAGGGCAGCCGAGTTTATGCAGCCCCACACCCGGGATTTATTGCTCCATTTAGGGCTGCTTGTCGTGCCAAAAATTGTGTCTTGTCAATATTGGTTCTTTGCCAATTCAGGCTGCGTGAAACAACGCGTTCGCCTCAAATGTAATTCTGTAATTGAAATGAAAAGATGTACCTGGGATGTCGCACTTTCACTTTTCGTTTCAAAGGGTTTCGAACGGCATAATTTTATTCTAACGCTGAGATTTTCAGTTCGGTAAAACGAAAGAAAACAATGCTAAGAAAACTTGAAAAGGGGAAATGTGAGTGCAGTCGTAAACTTATAATTTCAAAAATCAATGAAGCTCTTTCAAAAAATTAAAATAATCATGAGCGATGTAATCCGTCATTCCGCAACAGTTCTTAGTGCGCAGTAGTTGCTGCTTCCAGATAGCTTAGAGAGAAGAAATCCACAGGCACACACGCGTCGAGTCGCAGCGCCACAGAAGCTGACGCCTCACAAGCAGGCTTGAGTCGCCCATTCGATTACGCGGCTTGGGCGATCCAATCCCAATGACGCGATCGAAGATATCGGGGGTTGGAAACTCGAATACCATTTGTACTTCTCAGCTCCCAGAGCTGATGTTCTGAGCATTGTGAGCGAAGATAATGTGTTTGAGAGTGTAAATGCGTGCGAAAATTGTTCCGATTACGTTTTTCGAAAGATTAACAATATTTTCCGAGTTTTATGAATGGAATTCGAATATTTAGGTTACTGGGTTTTGTACCATCAGTAGTTTGGAGAAATTTTGATGAAATACTAAGAAAATTCCTGCTCTCGGGTTCAAAAGCACCCGGAAATTCAAGTTCTGACTAAATGATAAGTAGAATAAACAAATTCATTTACAATACTGAGTTCAAATCAATATGAATTATTAATGAACACGAAAACAAGAGAGTGATAAACATTCGTGCGTACAGTTCAGTAATTAAATTATAAAACGTTCCACAAAACTATGCAGCGTGCGCATGACTCAACTTCCGAAAAGGAAGATCCAAATTATCGAAAGGTCCCAGTCTAATATTTAATGATATTTTGCATGTTTTCTAACCTCAAATTAAAACATGGGTAGCCATTATTTTTATAGGATGTATAACTAGCACAATGCTGAATGTCTCATAAAAGATTGGAAATTGAAGACTGAGGATTGCTTGAAAATTAAGGCTGTGAGCGTGACCTTATTTTTCCTCAGCTTCTATTCAGATGCCTGAGCGTGATTAGTGACTGACGGTACGGAAATCAGACAGCAACTCGAGAATGTCTACTGGTGCCATATTTTATTCTAATTTAAAATGAACGAACGGAAAATAATCCGTGGTTTCAACTGAATGTTTAATGAGATGAATATATTTTCTAAAACACATCTCAGTTACGTCAATCGTGTATTTATCCTCTATTCAGCGTCATGCTTCTCGAATATATTTATTACATTTTTAAAGGATTGTCTCTTAAGTTCCAACATCAAAACCATAAAATCCTAAGATATATTATACATCGCCTTTCATAGTAATTTATTCATTGAATTGATGAAATTTAGAAGACGTATTGAACTAATATCAATACAGTACAGCGAGAACATTTCACCGTAGCCCATTGTTTCTGCAGTCCGCAGAGGAAGAAGATAAGACGGTCCTAACGAGCGAATACCTAGCTTTTATAAAATTGATTAATGCTTCTGCAGGCAAGCAACCTCATCTCTTTCATTGCATCATTCAACGATACAAAAGCGCGCCCGAACGTGCCATTGTTCGAGTGCTAGTTTGTTTAAGGTCCCTCAAATGCTGGCCTTTGTTTGCATAATTTAGCAGGGATCGGCGCTTTCCAAGCAGATTGCCTGCGCGATTAGAACTGAATTGAGCATCCAAAGCGTCTCCTGAGTAATTTTATCTCAAAGACATTTATTCGCTCCTGATGATTAATAATCCGACACCTTCTGATGGAAGAAGAGCGAACGTCCGCTGCTGAAGTTGCTTCTGTCGCCAGCGAAGTGTCCGTTGAAATTACTTCTGTCGACTGCCAAGAGTTTGTTCAAGTTACATCTGTCGACTACCAATTGTCTGTTGAAATTACATTTGTCGTCAGTAACATAAGTCGACAGCCAAGTGTTGAATGAAGTTACATCCGCCAACAGCCAGAGTTTGATGAAGTTACATCCGCCAACAGCCAGAGTTTGATGAAGTTACATCTGCCAAGAGTCGAGTGTTTCTTAAAGTTAAGTTTCTTAACAAACATGCATCTGTTGAAACAAAGTATATCGACTACGTTATTATCCTCAGATGAACGAAATACTTACCCTCATAAAAATCAAAACTTCGTATCTGGAGGCATTTCTGCCAACGTCCCGACCTCCACATTGTGTTGTCGGTGTCAGTGTATCCGTAAGAAATCGCCTGCCCCAAGCTTTTTTCAAATCAATCGTGTAGCAATCGCTCATCCACAGCCACCACAGCGCTGTCTCCGAAGGTGAGAGCTGCGGAACTTCAAAGCTAGATATCTATTGATTCCATTGCAAGTATACTTCCAAGAATATCATTAATCGGTCAATTTTTTGAAAATCTCACTTTCATGACGCAAAAGAAAACTAATGTGCATATGAAGATCATAACGCAAACGTCTCGGAAATTCAAAATTTCCGAGTATTTTTGCAATATGCATGCATTCCCTGAAAATTTGTAGCATCATTTTTATTTTTCGTTTCATGGTAATTCAATGAAGTCCAAAATAAGAATGATTACTAAACGTAGTCTACACAGTTTTATGCTTTTCAGAGCTACAAACTCAACAAAAGTTCATCGAATTATTACTCACAATTCATGCTGTTATACATTCAAACTCAAATATGTCGCTCAAAACGATTTACTTTCAGGTCACAAATTAATTTGAGCTGGAGTGCGATATATTCTGGCTGAAATTCAACATTCCCTCGCAGAGCTGCCTGCGCTGCACTGCACTCACTTCACGCTTGACTGATGAGACAAAACCTGCGTTGACATCGCCTCTGAAAAACGAGCAGCGGCCCTAAGCAGCAAAATTATAGTTCCCAAAAATTGGCGAGTTTTTCCGCTCGGGAGGGAGAATTTGCTCGAGTTGTGAACTCGAATTAAATTCAAGGCTGTCAAATTTAATCCACAATTGGAAAGAACAGCGGCAGTTGGAATAGGAATACGATTTTCAGATAAGATGCATTTTTATTCGTGACTTCTACGAGATGCATTAAATAAATTATAAGATATTTCATGGGCGTTAGACTTTTAGCGTTTATCACTTTATTAGGAATTGAAAAAATTTCAGGTCTGGAAAATGAGCGTTCAATTTACATGAAAAATATTTGAAATTTGGAGAAATCCGAACTCAAGTTGAGAACGAATTTCAATAATTTTGAGCAGAAGTAAAATTACAAATTTTTAAATAACTGACATTCACGATCACGAATTTATTTGAATAAAGCAAATATTTTTACCATAAACTGAATTTTACATGCCATATATTTACACGGTATAACAATGTAATGGGTGCATTTAAAAATCACTAAAATAATGAAGCCTAAATTCACTGGAATCTTGCAATTCATTAACAAAACACGCACTCAAATGAACACACAAATGCGTCATACAACATGCCTCAAAACAAGGCAGTTATCTTTCATTGCCAGCCTTTGTATCAGTAATCAATCTCAAGACAGGATGATACCTAAAACATAAACAACATACCCATAACCACAACATACCCAAAACAGGTCGATAATCTTTCATTTCCAGCCCCTGCTTCATCAATCAGTTAATTCTACCAGCTTCGTCATTCGTCAATTTTCGAGATTGTTCACGTCGAAATCGAGAGCACGTGTGATACTTCACGTCTCGGATGCAGGCTTCACAAGACTCTCCTAAAGTCACTTCGAAATTAAAGCATTTGAGGCTAGTCGGCGAGCTCTCGAGCAACACAAAAGCCGCATTCCAGGGCTGGAGAGACCAGTGCAACTGTTCCAACTTCAGGCATTCCGACCACACGCAGAACTCAGGCAACTTTTGTGTGTGTGCGTGGGTCAATATATTAGTGTCAATGCTTGAAAATTAATGGAACGGAATTTGCACCTCTGAAAATAAAAAAATTAGCGATCAGTAATTTTTGAGTAAAATTTCCTTTTATGAGAATATTGAACAGACGAGAAGCCGGTCTGGAGATTGTCCCTGAATATCATGGAATACTTATAGTTAAATTGCTCACAGAAAGCAATGTATGATAATATCGTATTGCTGAGCACAAGGAGGATAATTTTGTATTTAAAACCGAAAACATGATAACTTGTTATTGCTGACGGTAATTACGATCACATGGCTTTGAGAGTGCAAGTAAAATAATTTGGCATTACTGACCGAAAACAGGACAATTTGGTATTGGTGATTGTAAACGGGGTAATATGGCAGTGCTGAACAGGATAATTTGGTGCTCCTCACCGTAAACAGAATTTCACGTTGCTGTTATTGCATCTGTTGCATCTGTTATTGCATCTGTTGTTAACTGTGAGAACATCCCAAAGATATTGAACTTACTTAAAAATTTAAGAAGTTTGTGCCTTGCGTCGAACCAAGTATATAGCATATTCCTAGTAAAATTGCAGTTAGAAAAGCAAGCGCTTTCATGAGTGCAAAATATGTCAAATTATCTCCACAAATCCAACGCGAACTATGCAGTGTGATGTGCGATTTGGTAGCCATAGAACAAGACACATGCCACACTGTATTAAATGTAACAAACTAGTGTCATGAATTTTTGTTCTCATGTCGTTTAACGCATTTGGAGTTTCGCATACGATTGTTCTTCGTTACGAAAGCATTGAATGTTCACTTCTCTGCCGCCATGTTAGCATCGTTATTCAGTCTTTTTTCAGTGAAGCAAAGATCCGTCAAGAGAAGCAACAATTTCACTTTGTTTCAACTTATTTTCGAGACGACAATTTTTTTCTTACTTTTGGTTATTTTGGTAATGAAAATGTTAGGTTTTATTCTTTTCTCGCTTATCAACAATTTCTACACTTAGATACTGACGAAAATCTTTTATTGCATAAAATAAATTCGATGCTTTTATCATTTAATTAATATCATCCCTGGGCTTTCATAACGATTTTATTCCTCTACGTTAAATGATCATCGTAGGAATCATTTTGCAGGAGCAATTTAAGAACAGTTTAAGCCAACATAAAACGACGAGTCATTTCCATTCAATTTGGCAATTATCTCACGTTCTGCTGTGCTGTTATCTTTCATCAGTGCCATTTGTTCAGGTGGACTGTGATCCTGTGTCAGTGTCTCTAATTAATAAGTAGTCTCTCCTAGCAAAATTCCTAATTCGAAAGCTTGCAATCCAAATCATTTTGTGCGTACTTCCTGTAAAAATATTACCCATGCTTCATTTTGGTTCTTTCCTAAAATCGTTCAATTTGCTCAGAAACAAACTTTCAGCCAAGCCTCAATAAAGTCAACTTTACCAAAAAATTAGGTGCCTCCGCTTCATTCCGGTTAAACTTTATTTTGCAATAGGTTTGATAGCTGTTTTAATGCAATCAGTCAAAGCCCAACTAAATCTTTACATTATACATGCATATGAAAGTCGATTACATTCAAACTAAATGTCAACAGCTTAGGAACACATTATTATAAGATCGTTTTTTAGGAACATGTTATTTTAGGAACATGTTATTTTAGGAACATGTTATTTTAAGAACATTTTATTTTAGGAACATGTTATTTTAGGAACATGTTACTTAAGGAACATGTTATTTTAGGAACATGTTATTTTAGAACATGTTACTTTAGGAACATGTCATTTTAGGAACATGTTACTTTAGGAACATGTTACCTTAGGAACACGTTATTTTAAGAACATTTTATTTTAGGAACATGCTATTTTAAGAACATGTCATTTTAGGAACATGTTATTTTTAGGAACATGTGATTTAGGAACATGTTACTTTAGGAACATGTTATTTTAGGAACATGTTACTTTAGGAACATGTTATTTTAGGAACATGTTACTTTAGGAACATGTTATTTTAGGAACATGTTATTTTAGGAACATGTTATTTGTGAAAAAGTAAACATCATTTCACACAGACCCCAAATACCATTTGCACGATTTCATAGTGACCATTGTGTATCATTAATTTATTGAGGATTATTCTCAATAAAAAATTATTCTAACCTCTGTTGACACAAAGACTCTCCAGCGATGGAATTATAAACTGTAGTGTCTTAAAATGATTCCATTTTTTGAGGTTTCTAAGATAACGATTGCACCCTAAATTCCACGGAAGTTATCTGAGTAGAACACCAAGTTTGTTTCGGGGAAAATAAAATAGTTATAAGATCAAATGGAAAATTTCTAAAAAGTACAGTTTTGCATTTGATGAACGTTTTAAAGTGAAAAAGGTTGTGCTTAAAAATTTACCCAACAAAATACTGATCTTCGTGTCCCATTTATTCGAATGAATTATGTTATTTAAATTTTGTCGAACAAACTCGAGCACTAGAAGATACTTGCAGTAGTAAAGAGTGATGAGAAATTGCAGAATCAGATTTTGAAGTTAGAAAAGATATCTCTTAGGGATAAGGCTTCTAGAAAAAATTTCCTAAATGCTAACAAACAAGTTCACAGAAAACTTATCGCTCTAATGGATTTTCAGACATAAGCAATTTGATTCTAAAATCCCCAAAACTACCCAGTCACAAGAAAAGTCGTTCTCCAATACCGCACAGTTTCAAGTAAATGCCAAAAAGAAATAAAAGTATCCGCCGAATTCTGGTAGAAGCTAAAAACACACAATGGCATCACGTCTCGGAAATTGTCAGAACGCTCGAAAGTTTCCCTGGAAACTCGAGAGCCGGACTTCTTCAGTTCACTTCAACCCTGTAACTTAATTGGAGACTTTTATCAGCTCATTTGTAGCATGGAAGGTCTCGGTAATGTCTTGAAGAGGAATTGAAATTGGTTGATTTGATTCTGTACAAACTGCGTAGGAGGATCCTCTGTACTGCATAAAATTTTTCGAGCAGCTTGTTAACGACGACGAGAAGACGAAAAGAAGCCGAAATATTTTTTATTTTAAAGTGATGGAATCGCCAGAATGTGTGCCCGTTGGGTACAAATCAAGCGATGAACCTTGAAGGCAAAGCTTAAATTTCAAATCTAAATCTGCGTCACAAGTTAAATCAAGTTTTATCTTAACGTTGTGTCACAGCTTCACAATTTACTGCCATAAATTCTGTTTGGTCTACGTTCAATCGTTCCTTTACACAGTTTAAAATTCAGTTCTGCGACAAGACTTTATGTGGTTAGAAGTGAAAGAAATTTTATGCTTTCCCGTGAACCAAAAAACTCAGAATCTTGTCAGCGATTGCACTACAAAGAAATAAAAATTTCAATTTTAAGCCGACATCCATTCCTTCACTGAGAGTCACACAGCAGAAAATATTTTTCTTATAATGTTGGTTCCTTAAAATTCAAGACTTCAATTCAATTCAAGACATACAGTTTTTTGAAATGAATTAAGTGAAATTCAAAATCCTATTCAATTTTTTATGCACTTCCAGCCTTAGTGACGAAAGACAACTCACGATTTGTGTGCATGAGACCTAAATGAACGGTACGATTAAATAAAGTAAGGCACGCAAAGTAATCGACGATTTTAGAGCATTTTTTCCAGTTTTTCCTCACAATTTTCAGTGAGATTTTCCATGCACTTTTTTCTGATTTTAATATTTTCTCTAGACAAGTAAATCCAACGCCATTGAAGAATTTCCTTCTGTATCAGAAAGCGCTGTTGAAAAAAAACTGTTAAGCTTTGCTTACGGTCCTCATGGATAAACAATGATAAAATAGCCCAAAATAAACGTTCACTCATGGCTCAAAAACAAGCAGTGCTCGAACCACGTCAATAATTTCATCATCCTGCAAGTTCTGTTGTACTGCAAAACGGAACCTAATTCTGCGCAAGTTCGGTCAACACAGCAGCCCTCGGCTGGCAAGTTTCAGGCTTGTTTTGCTGCCTTGAACAAAGAATAAAAAATCGAGACTGCAGCAGCAAAAAACGGTGCAACTGCAAGCGTTAATCCAGTTGGACGGCTGCGAAAATTCGTCTAAAATGCGAACTTCCTCGCTGATGAAACGAAAACTTTTACCAGAGCGACAGGAAATTTTTCAGCGATGAAAGATGGATCATATTCTTATGGCTGTGAGCTCGAGCTTTTAGCCATGGCCATGCCCAGCTTTAGGCATCGCGCCGGAGGCTCGCTTTTTATTTATCGCCGAGGTTGTGCTTCTATAAGAAAATTCGCGTGCGCTCTCGATGAGTTTTTCCATTTCCCCTTCCTTCTTGTCACTGTTTGGTTCTCATTCTCTGCGCCCAGGTCCAGAGAATACCCAGGTCCAGTAGGAGCGAATACGTTGCTTTGATGTTGAGTATTATTGCTCTTCAGCTTAGCTTCACTCAATTTACTAACGGTTTTGTGACAATATGCATTTGCTTATGAAGATGAATTAGTTAACTCTCGTTACATTAACACCTCCAAATTGGCAATGCATTAGTTATCCTTCGATTAAGGTTAATTTAGAATGGGGCATCATGGGGGTGGGAGTGGGGGGCTATCAGCAATACATGACATACATCTCGGGAACACAAACATTTACTTTCACGTTTTTACTTACTATTTAATGCTACTGTTTTAAAGCATACTCATTTTACCATCTACTGAAGAGATCATCTGAAATGCGATAAGTGTAGTGTGTGAAGCATCCAGTAACTATTTACTACTGCTTATTTTGGCATGATTGGTATCAACATCACAAGCACCACGCATTGTTACCGAAAAAAAGAGACAATTGTCTCACTCAATGTCTGAAATCAGCACACGAAGCATCATTACTAGCACATGTTTATCATGACTGATATAAACGTGGGTCATGTCTAGCGAGGAAGTAACCAAAACCACGTAAGTCACATTCATGTCCGATGTCAGGTATTTATTTTGTGTAATTTTAAAACTTCCCTTCAAATTTTTCCTTTTCTTCAGTGTGGGGTGGAATTGGGTACACTGAGAAGCTCTTGATTTTTTCTATTGAAGTAGGGAATTTACTTAATTTATGAGCACTTATCGGTCACCTTTGATTTAAACCTCAAACAAAATCACTAGTGAATTTTTTCCCCAAAACTCGTAATTGTATCATTGCATTCCTCTGTTCAACAAGAAGGCCTTCATGAAACGTAGCATGAATCCCGATTATCATGCAATAGCTCTGAATTCCGTACTGTGGAACACCTACACACTCCGAGCTTCGGACTATCCAGCGCATGCTCTGAATGCCGTGCTGTGGAGTCGCAAGTTCCTAAAGTATTTGCAGAGAGCTCAGAGGGATGGTAAATTCGGCCCCCGAGGTCACGCAGTGCAGTTCTAAGGAGCCGCTGTGAGATTAATTCCACGCTCGAGATCTTCGAGCTGCAATTTATCTTTTAATTCTGGACGGCAAGCGGCGGCCAGCAGCTGCTGCTCGCACATCGTCCATCTCTCACGCCGCTCCCAAACGAGAACTTTCGACAAACATTTATTTGGATTGCGTTATGTGTGCTGACTACACTATGAGTTTTCTGGATATTCAAATTTGAGGTACAAAACACTCGCTGCGGAAAAGTTTTAAATTCGACTTCGAATGCAAGGCAGGTTTCATTGGTCTCATCGCTGTCCAAAAATTTCTCTCTCTAGCTGAAACAACAGTAATAACATGCGGGCCAGAAGTGAGTATAAATTTTTCATTTCATTGTTTCAAGAGCTCTCAATTTGACGCTGCCCATATGAATGACAAGAATATTCATTTGATAGACGCTCAATTTATGCATGCTTAATTCGATTTGAATAAGTTTTATGAGAAACGCAGAGGTTCACGTAATGTATTACAATCGCATCCATCTTCTCAGATCCATTTCATTTTGAGAGCTATGGATAAATGTGGCCTATTTCACAAGATGCGGAAGCACCGGAGTTTCTTTGAATGTCCGCCTTGTCTTCGTGTGACAGAGTCCATGCTCTCAATGGAGTTTGGCAGTAGTTGTCTGCAAATATCTCTTAGGAATTTTGGAGTGCAAGATTTTTAAACATTTTACGACGTTGCATCGCTACAGCTGACAGAGTACGTTCTTCTGAGTCAACTTGGCTACGCTACGTGCAGTGAGGACATTTCTCAAATATAATTTAGCCAAATTTTACGCAGCACAGCCAAACCAATTTCGAGGACGTTACGATGCGAGCTGCAGCACTGCGACGACGCAAAAAAATTGAACATCCAGCCTCAGATGTGGCAAAGGAAGTATAGCTACGAGCTGCAGCACTACGATGACGCAAAAAAATTGAACATCCAGCCTCAGATGAGTGCATTAGATGGAAGAGGCGATCAGCTGCTGCTGTGGTACACCTGAGTTGAGGAAAATTAAGTCCCCATCCGTGGAAATTTATTCGCATTCGCTGCCATCGACGAGTTATCTACTGGGCAGCAATCTATGTAATCATCTTTTTTATCTTCATCCTTCATTAGTAGTTCATGCTAATTTATGTCATCTCTTTTATCGTCTCTGATAACTTATTTTTATTTTACAGGGAAATAGAATGAACTTCTGCAGGCACTGAGAAGCAAAGTGTGTCAAATGACCTCGTCTGCAAACGCGGTAATGAGCTCCAAGTGAACATCCTGCTACAAGCAATTAGAGCTGAAATACTTGAAAAACTTCTGATCATTGATATTTATTGCTATACTATTTATTGAAATACTATTTCGTTTATTTTCTGGCAGCACTTTGTCATTTTGTTTCCAAGCCTTCATGTCCAGTTGATTGTCCAAATTTTTATCTAAGTACTTTGAGCAACGGTTTTTTATGCTCCTTTCTTAATGAAAGCAACCAGTCGCACAAATCACACATCACTAATTCAAAAAACGCGCTCATTTCCTTAATTTCATAAAATGATCTCTCAAGTGAAACAATCTCTCAGAAAAAATGAACTGTTATGATGCAAACGTTACCTTTTTTAAAGATTACACGTTTTACCATTTACTAAAGGGATCATTTGAAAAACGATAAGAGAAGTTTGTGAAGCATCCAATAACTATTTACTATTGCTTGTTTTTAGTACGATTGGTATCAACATCACATGCAAATGAATGTATTTTCAGTCCATTCCATAGTATCTCAAAATTGTAAAATGCCTCCCTTTTGAATATTTCAAATGAAGGCAAATTCGCACGCGTCCCTAATATAAAAACGCATCAAAATGATCCATGTAAATATACATCAGAATTATGGTAAATACTAAATTGAATTAAGTCTGTGAGAGCAACACGCAGAAAGTAGGTCTACTGTTGGATGTGTCCCAAATGGAAAGTTAAAAAAATGAATAGAATAATTATTTGGAAAAAAATTATTCAGGTTTGACGTGTCTCTGAGCTCTTTTTGGAACGCGTGGCTCAGAGTAACTCGCGGTCTAGTGGTTTCATTTTAACCGACTTTATAGATCATGAATAACGTGAAAAGCGCAGATATAATATGCATAAACAACAAAGTTTGAAAAAAAAATAGTGAAAAATTTCGAAACTGTGGCAATAACAATTATGTAATAAAGAAAAGTTCTGTACAACTTTGTGGAGTGGAATACACTTGGCAGGTGAAATAGCGAGTCACCACATGACTTTTCGCTTCTAGTACAGCCTGTGCAAGACTGCACAGCCCATGAAAACCTGTACAGCCTATGCAAACCTGTTCAGCCTATGCAAACTTAGACCACAACCACTCACAAACAAATACTCAGAACTTTTTAGTAAGACCCAGTTTTATGGGAAACAAACGAGATGATTAATGAACTTTGAGCGACATCGAGTGAAAAACATTCTATGAAGTGTAGAGTGAGCTTCAGCTTTAAGTTTCAATTTTCATTCTGGATGAAAGTTGAACTTGAATTCAAGCTTTCTTAGATCAAACCTTAATTCTGTGCCTGCCGGCATGTCAAACACAGCTCACGAAAGCCATTGCATAAATTTAATTTTTTTTTGTCACTGAAGTCGAGCACATCAGCACAAGTACAGATCTTTGAACTTCTAAAGATCATTTCTCATGGTTTAATGCATGCGTATGAACGTATGTTTTGGCCCTCACATTTCCCGAAAAATAGGATTTTACGGTACGCGTATGTCTGAGAGTATGTTTGTTTGGCTCGAATTCTAAAGAAAAATTTATCATCCTCCAGAGTAGACTATTGTTTTATTTGACGTCAGAAATAATCTTTGCTTTTCATAATAAACAATCAATGATCATGAAATCACTGAAAAAAAATTCATTAGAGTTAAAACGGTAGAGGAAAAATCAAGTTGTCTCCCGAGTGATATTTATCTCGAAAATAAATACTCAATAAACTCAATAGTGCCGGCGAATGGACGCATTAGTGAGATTGTTTTCGGACCTGAAGCCCGGTAGCCAGGATACAATACGTCGCTACACGCCACGGTAGGGGAAATAAGGTAGAGTCATTTCTATGGGGGAAATACACCACGGTAGAGGAAACAAGGTATGTTCAAACTAGTCTTTTTTTCGTTGACGGTGTAGTTTTGCTGACGTCACGGCAACGAACCAATAGCAGCGCTCATATTGCATCTGGTAGCACTGCTACCCCCAAATCTGGCTCCACTATTGGCCTAACGACATGGCGTTTTGGTGACGTCATTAAGTTAGTTGAAAATAAAGCCTTTCTATTGGCTTGCCGAACAAGAGGTGTATTTTCTCATGTAGAAATGAACCTACCTTGTTTCCTTTACCGTGAAATACACCTACTCATGTTCGGCTGGCCAATAGAACGGCTTTATTTGAATCAAACGTTACGACGTCACCATTGCGACTTGTCGTTAGGCCAATAGTAGTGCCTGATTTGGGGCTAGCAGTGTTGTCAGATGCAATATGAGCGCTGCTATAGGTACTTTGCTATGACGTCAGCATTGCCACATGGTCTATTTTAAAAATAACCGTTATCATACCGGGGAAACGTATCGTGCAATTACATTTGTCATATTTTTTGGGAAGGATAAAAGTGTATTCAAGAATTAAAGTCGATTTCCCAATTCTCCTACTTACAACACAACCAAATCATTTACAACCGCAGGAAAGCTGTGAAAGTGTTAAAATAGTGGATCTAGAAATGCATTTGTGACATGTGATGTCGTAGGAGTCAAAGTATAGACAAAGTACAGCATCAACAAATAAAAACCTTGTGGCGGTCATGGCAGTGGTGTCAATGTGTGCCTCAAGTCAGAAATTCTTTTTCGAAATTTGTTCAACAGGTCATTTGTTTTTTAATTATTATAAATATACCCTGATAGCGACCAGGCAACAATGAGTGGCTAACGACCATGAGACCCCTGCCTTAGTAGCTAATACCCACAAACTTGTGAGGGGACCTGGAATGCTAGCTGTAGTGATTCCCGACATTTATTATACATTTCCGGATATTGTCCGGTATATGCACAAGATGCGAATCTTTGACCCCCCTGGGAAACCCCTAAATGTTGATGGATTACATTTAATTTTTCTGGAGTGTTTTTGAGACCAATGGTACACTTTGGCAGGGTGAGAGCTTAATATTTATAAAAAATTCATGTATAGTTAAGGACCACCCTATTACTCAAGTTATACAAATGGGTCCGCATGCTCTTACTGAAAGGAATGAAGAAGATAGAGTGCCTTCGGCGATAGGTCTTCTTTCTAGCAGAGCAGAGAAATATCATATTTCTCAAGCATAGCGTTACGGACGATGAGAACTCGATCTTTCACGACAATGTGCGACGCAGAAGACTGAGGGTCGATGAGACCACAGCCCTCAGTTTGGCCCCAAGGCAAGTTTCTCAGAGTGAAAGTGATGCTGCGCGAGTGATAGGATCAGCGTCGCATTATTCATCACGAGTTAAAGCCGCAGCTTAACAATAAAGGCTTATAAACTGGACAATTTCCAGAAAGTTTCAACGTTTTCATGGAAATATGTTAAATAATGTCCCGTATATGTGAAGAAAAATCACGGAGTGCTTCTTTATGACAACGCAAGACCTCACGCTGTACGAACAACCCCGGATGAAATTAAACAGCTAAGCTTGTTTATTTACCGTATCCACCATGGGCTCAAGACCTTGCACCGTTCACTTCAGTTGTGAGTTTCATAGAAAAGTAGAGTTTGATTTGGATTTTTTTCCCTTGCAGACAAGATGTGTTTGAAAGTGAGAAACTTGCTCAAGAATAAAAATATAGGAATGGATGATTTTATTACATCAAACTGGTCAAATTTAACAGTGGAACGTATGAGGTTCTTACCAAACATCATAAGGTGATTAAGAAAAATAAGAAGCGAGATGTTGATTAAACTAATTTGTTTGTTCAGGCACAAATAGAATAATAAATAATAAAACTGAAATCAATAAGTTCTTCAGACATACAACACCTAGGTTCAACTTTCACTGTCACCGAATCCTAGGTGCAAAAGCGGAGATGACGTCAGTGGTTCGAAGTTTGTATTAGGGCGTAAATGTTCAATTGATTTTCAACATAGAAATTGAGAGAGCATCAAATCAATCGAGGTAAAACTATGATAGGAGAATTAAATTTTGTCTGCAGTTTTTCCTACGTGAGGCAGAAATTTTATCTGTGAACTCATTTCTATTGGAAGGTTTCTCAACGCCACAGCATTTCAAAAAGAAAGCATCGACTGTTCGTACTCAAATTTTGTGATCACCAAAGCAGCTTTTGCTCTATTTCTGAACAGCACTTGAAGCCAATTCATAAATTTTCTATGTTTCATGTCGAAGTCTTCTTAGTCGCTCGTAAAGAAACGCAATGAGAAATGGCAAATGACGCATTTCAAAATTTGTTATTTAAATGTTTATTCCTCTATTCGATTTAGTTAATTTTACATTATAAAATAATTTTGCAACCAAATCGGGTCTTTCTGTTCAAATCCACATATGCATATCAACCCCTCAATGTTGAAGAAAGTTTTTAAATAACCTGAGGACTGAGGTGGCCAATTTCTTTACCACACGCTCACCAAAAATAAACAATGGCTTCATTGGGTGCATCAGGAGAAATTTTCCAATTGTTCGCGAAAATACTAGGACGGAAATTCAAATACCGTCAGTAATGGATGACTTATTTATTTTATTTTGCGCCATTAAATTTGAATTTGTTTGTGCACTTTTTTGAACACACGTATAGTTTAGCTTACAATCGCCGTCAATTGTGTATTTAAAAGTTATTAATAGATTTGGGCTTTGATATTTTACATAGTTTTTTATTAGACAACATGAAACCAGGTCACAAAAAAAGTTTTCGGTGCTTGTATATTCTCTCCTAATCGTTGCTATAGCAGCACGTTTTGTCGAGGTAAAGATTGAATTTGCTTTCGTATTTTCATTATCTCCGTGAAAGACAATTTAAACTGAAAAACTCCTTTTAGGGTGTACATTTTCATCAAAAAAAATTGGGCGAAGACATTTGCATGCTAAGATAACCCGTAAATATTTAAAAATCAAGTTTAAAGTCTTAGAACTCACAAAAATAATTTTTAGCTTCACAGCGTCGTTTTATTCTGAATTAGCAAATAAAAATATTTAGGTTCCAGAGCTTGCAGAATTGATATCATGATAGACATTTATGAATAACTACCACACGTTTCCCGTCAAAAATCTCGGATTTCAATAATGTGCGATAGAGAACGTGAATCAATTGACATCATTGGTAGTGTATAATAATATTACTCTCTGGTAGCCTGAACGTAATGTGTGGTAAGGAAATCAAATACACTGGCTTCGATACCTCCAAAAATTTCCTAATAATAATCCTCCTCGCATGTCCGTTTACCCTACAAATATATCCATGCATGTGATTATATCGCTAGTGTTTCGCCCAACTCGGTCGTCTATCAGGCAGTCATTCCGAATGTTGAGCTTGCATTATTTTGCCTGTATTTTAAACTTAATTCTAACTTGCCGTAAATCGAATAATCTAAATTAAGGCGCTTCTAATATTGCACTAGGTCTAGATAGTCACGATACGTTCCTATTATTGCGTACATTATGTTCATTTATAATTTTGTGAGCAACCA
>JACJUY010009783.1:14951-35657 GCA_014220935.1 Platorchestia sp. MABIK | reverse complement strand
GGTCCACGAACCGCCGTTCACTCTTTTGGTGGTGGAATTTCACAGTTTGTACCTAAGTACATAACAAATTGTTCCTAAAAAAAACCTTTAAGAATTCAAATTCCTTTTGGATAACTTCAAATGAAAAACACACACGACAAGCCCTGGACAACAATGTATTGATGCTATTAAGCTTGAAGGAGAATGTACAATAACTGAAATAACTAATTCTTAACCTGGTAAATGTTGGCTAGTGGAAAACAGAACTTTGAAACCTACCATCTTTCGTGTTATTGTTTCGTCTAAAAATGAGAGACAATAATTATTGTTTTTTAATGTTCTACGTGTTTTACGTCTTTCCACCCTTATGCTCCAATTCCACACGGGAGTGCAAACACATGAACAAACTATAGCAAAATTTACTACGCACACAAAATAAACAAGGCAAATGATAGAATAAACATGACAAACAAATGGAAAGCTATAATGAATTTAGCGGCAGCACTACCAAAAAAAAAACAATCATGATGAATATTAGCAGTTCCAGTTGATGTTACATGCATTTTTTTCGTACACTCATTTTGATAGTTAACACAATACAAACATCTCAAGCCAAATAAGGAAGTTAAACACAACACGATCACTGGCGAAATGTATAAATTAATGGCACCAAGAACACGTATAACAAATACACAATAACTGACGCTATTGATTGCACTTCTGCCCTGTCGGCCGAATTTTTATTGCTAGCCTCACTTTTTGAATCACACTTTGTACTGCATTATCCGCTATCACAAATTCCTATACGAATACTGGCCTGGTTTGCTAATCACGTGCCCAATTTTCACCGTTTATCTTGTTGCACTCTGTGTCGTCGCTGGAGGTTCAACCTCTTCCCTCAATTTACAGGCTAGTTCCGACATCCCGTCATCTTCTCGCCACTCAAACATGGTAAACACTCGTCAGGTATCGTCCTCATGGTTCCTCTCTGCACTCAACCGGTTAAGTCGGTCATGGCCTCGATTGGTGCCTTCTGTCGACAGACGGTGGTCGTTTAAGCGCCCAATCGCAGAAGGAAAGAACGCACGCCAGTCCTCCTGAGAACAACAAACTGCTTTTAATATATATTCCCCTTAAGCGCTTTTCCCTATGTAATTATGTAATTTCACTGTTGATTAAAAACAATCCTATCAAAACATGATTGGAATATTTTGAATTACTCTCAACTTTAAATGACGACTGCAATTGAAAACTCATTTCCGCACGTAAAACATAAAAAGGAAACACTAATTGTTACTAAAAACTTCATCATTTGAATGAATTCCTAACGTTGAACTAATTCAAGATGGCGTCCTAACATCTAACCGGCTTTGCCGCAGAAGACAATAATTACATTTTTCCCCACTTTTCAAAATGCACAAAATATCTCCCATCTACTCACTCTATGAATTAACTTTTCGCAACACATCCGTTGATTACGTACCTTCCATTGAGATGAGCCAAACTTTGGTTTTACATCTCGTCGATTAGTGTAACTTTCTACACCAATTATGTCTTACGCAAGAAGTGGGCCTCCCCTCAGTTGTGCTGCGTTTATATATGCCGCTGACCCTTCCTCTGCTAAACTGTGCGCGATACTTCTCGCGCAAATTTCCCAGATCTGATTGGCTGGCATACGCGCGTTCCTCCAATGTGCTACGTGTCCCGCTCATTGGCAGGTACCCTCGAGTGAGCAATGTATTCTTCCGCGTACGTATCTAAATACCCTTAATACACTTTTATTCCCATTTTATTCACATATTGTTCGCTTCAGATAACTTAGTATACCTATTTTTTACATTTCAATCTTCACTTAACGCTTTGAAGCCTGTGCAAGATTCGTCCTAGGAATAACCCCATACTTCAGTCCCCGACTCCTGAGGAGACGTTTCCCCAAAATTCATCCTTACTGACACCTCCCAATGCATAGCCCCGATTGTAATCCGTGCTTCAGCGCCGATGTAGTTTCGCGCGCTTTTCGCATTATTATTTTTGTACCACTAACATGTTTTTCTAAAGAACGAACAAATGCAAAACCAACGTAATCAACTGTTTACTACTTTTAACGTACAATTGGTTCACGATTGGGCAAAGAAAACAATTTCCGAAGACAAAAAAAATGTATAAAGCAATCAAAATCATTTGAACAGGACAAAAAATATATACTTGACTTGAAACAGCAATTTTCTTGAAAACATTTATGTTACTAGTGTACACGGCCTGTCAAAAAAGACAGGATTCGATATTTTCCATAAATCAATTTTCCAGTATGGATGACAGACAAATATATCCCTCTTAATAGCACCCGTGATTAAAACATTCTTGCACTGGTGAAACTCATATCACAAATATGGTCATTAAGCAGCCTAATGAGCGTCGTAGAGAGACGAAAGATGCAGACACCAAACATATATATAAATAAACACACAAAGGGTATTATTAGGTAAGAAAATACTTTACATAGTCTCGATTTTCGAAGGTAACCAAGAATACGCCTCGTTTATAGTAGCCACGACTAGCAAACTCAGCAACATTCATGTGAAGACATCTGTGAGTTGAACCAAGACCTGCTATATCTCCAGACCTGTTTATGTATATCATAGCATAAACCGGAGTGATCCGAAATTTCACGTCATTTGTGGTGGATGGAAGGAGAGGAAACGAAGTTAGCTCCAATCTGTCGACGATTTGCTGTAGAACGAAGCTAACCAGGCTTTACAAAAGCTTAGAAGAGAATCCACTGATATATTTTCTATCAAATGAGAAAGTAAAAAATTAGGCTCTCTGTAAATATTTATCTCCCAACACAGTATAAAAGCGCAGTCGACCTTTTGTTTTGTTTTGGGAGATAAATATTAACTGTGAACCTAGTTTTTTGCTCGCTCATTAGACAGAAAATATACCCATGCATTATCGACTAAGATTTTTAAAAGTCTGATTAGCTCCGTTAGCTTAAATTATAATTTGAACAAAGAAAATATTATCCTGACGCATTTTCTAGTAACGTCAGCAATGTTGAGATCTCTATTTTATCTTTGGACCGTAGAGTGATGTAAGTCACACAACTTCCATTTTCACATTCTTTACAACACGACATCGTCATAATTCCTCAGTAAAAAGAGTCTGGCCCAGTTCAACAAACAAACGAAGAAATGCTAAAAATTGGACACAACAACTGAATACAGCCTGAGCAATAATTTCCTTCTTCCTAATATTGCACAGCTCACATGACGGCTGTGATTCATTCATGTGATGCTGTGATGTGAGACTCAAGATTTCTTTTGAATACCTTGTAAGAATTACTTTCACGGATCTCCTCAGGTATTGAGTTCCAAGTTTTAGTTCCAACAAAGATGATACTGTGTTGCGACCGGGCTTTAGAATAATAAGGAAGCATGAATTTACTTCTATTACGGGTTAAAAGGTCGTGATGACCAGTTTGCGCAGTTAATAATTGTTTTAGGCTATTGTCGCCATCAAATGCTAAAAATTGGACACAACAACTGAATACAGCCTGAGCTATAATTTCTTTCTTCCTAATATTGCACAGCTCACATGACGGCTGCGATTCATTCATTTAGTCGCAAATGCACCAGAAAGAACTTAATCTGTGAAACTAAAAAGTACAAGTTAGGAATCTACAAATCTATACCCACCATATATGTAACCTTTTATCACTCACACGCAACATCGCAGAACTTCTGAAGGAAATTATATTGAGAAACTCATTCACCGTCAGTAAATTTATTCAGGCTACCCCACCTTCAGACTACTAGTGTGACGTCATTACTAAGTTGTCACGTCTGGAAACAGGAGCAGGAAAGCCTTTGTTCAGCCTCTGCCTCCTTTCCCACGAGCCAATTTTAGGAACATATCAATGACATCGGACTACTGGTCATAATACTGGCGTCAGCTTTAGAGATATCAAATGGAAGTATGTTATCAACTCCTTAAATTTCCGTCAGAACTTTTGCGACATTGGGTGATAAAAATTCACACATGTGATGAGTAAAGAAATGAAGAGACCTGATATAAACTTATTTGACCGTTTTATTGCCTCATTTTCTATGTGTGTTTGATGAAAGAATCGCAGTCGAAACGATAAAGCGCTTCAAACATCGAGGCTGTTGCCCGGGCAGATTTAGTGATGATGTCCTGTTTTGAGCATTTTTCCTTTGATTTGTTGAACTGCTGTACTGTTTTCTTGTGTCTAACGATTGTAGACGACTTAGTGTGATATAATATCAACATGAAATGGGAAAATGGTGTGAAGAGGCCTTACGTAATTTAGCCCATATGCTTCTGTGAAATAATGAGGACCCTAGCTTACTATTAATGCAAGAAAATATTCAAGTAGTAAAATCTGATGACGCAGGTTACTGTCGGGCCCAAACAAGCTCGACTTCTCGTGTATCTTTGGCTAGATTAGAAATATATCTAGGAAACTGAATTTTCATTCTTTACTCATTCGACAAAAGCATGATAGAGGCGAATCTCTTAGGATTTTCCTGAGCATATTTAACTCCGTTGTATGGGAATTGAAGAAAATATTTAAGCTAACTTAAATCCGTGTTCGATTCATTACACATAGCGCGAAATCTCTGACCATGACTGTGACGTCACACTTTCTATGAGCAGGTCTGAAGATGTGGGAAGCTTTAGGTAATTCCACCTAAGCCGATGTCCAGAACGCACAACTTGAACAGTCGAAGAACACGTGCATAAGATATTGCTAGTGATTAACATGTTGACTCCGCATGCATGCCGCGCAGCACATACGTGGCAAACAACTGAGCACACATGTTTAAAAACACACCACAGTAATCGTTATCACAATTAAGAGGCTTCAACACTAGAATTTCAAATTTATAATCAAATTACTGGAAACCACTTTTACTTGGCTGTACGCAAACAATCAATTAGTTCAAAACAGTGACTCCGTGTCAACAGTGACTCCGTGCAGTGAGGATGTTCTTTGTCTTTGCTCCGAAACAAAGTGCCCAATTGGTTAATGATCATGCATTTCTAACCAAAAAAGAGTGCCCACTCAAACCATGAGGATCCATGAGTAAATGTCATCTAACCAAAATCCAAAAAATCGGACAAAAGTGTGATATTCCCTCATAAAAAGCACCCAACCCTTGCTTCTTCTTTTTTGCGAGTGTTTCCATTCTCACAAGTTGGTGGCAAGAAGCCCAAGCAAGAACAACAGTGAGGGCATGCTGGAGCTTGACTATCCAGACATACAAAAACTGCCAAAACAGAGTAAGCAAGTTGTCTCCATTCTAATTGGTCACTTCAACTCAGTAATGAAGAAATTTCATAGCGAAATTAGTGACTTGAAAACGATGATTGAAACACTTACGAAGAAAGAATCTAATCAAAAGGCAATGATAGAAGAGCAAAACAAGAAGATAGATGGCATATTCTCTCGTCTAGAGCGATTCGAAAGGAAAGAAGAACGTGAAAAGTTGGAAAACAAAAAACGCACTCTGGTTATCTCAGTGAAACTACCGCAATCACATTCTGGAGAAGACTATAAAGAAACTGTATGCAAGCTCCTGATGGACAAAATCAACATCAACCTAAATAATTCTGACATCACTACAGCGAATAGGTTGGGGAAAAAACCTGCACCTGGAAACGTCGATAGGAGAAACATTACTTTTGAGCTTTGACAATACGAAAAGAAGCAAGAAGTTTTGACAGCCTGCCGTGTGACCAAACCGAAATTGGTCAATATTGAATTTAAGCCTTTCACGGAAATCAAAAATTCCGTTCCAAAGAATCACTAAAGGAACACATTTAAAAATGTTTTACAGAAATGACATTCTGCTCGCTGATGCGTTATTTTTGAGATATAACAATAATTACGTTCAGCTAGGAATAACATTTTATGGTCGGCTGCTAAGTCGCCGCATTGTTGGGTGACGCCCACTTTTCTGACAGGACGCGCCCACTTCTTGGCGGTAAATAACAGCCTCGATTTGGGTAAGTTAAGGTACGCTTTTTAGGTTGATGTATGTTGTTTTAGGTTAGTTTATTTTACTAACCTACCATAACCTACCTTAACATCACCCATCGTTACGTTAATACCGTATTACAGCATATATACGTGTCCGTTCCTTCACTTTTATATACGACGTTCAAATAACTTCAAAGTTGAATAACTCGAAAATAAGGCATCAGCGAGCAGAATGTCATTCGGGTAAAACATTTTTAAATGTGTTCCTTTAGTGATTCCTTGGAATGGAACTTTTAAGTACTGCGAAAGGCTTAAATTCAATATTGACCCCGACATTCTACATAAGTGAATTTCTCATACCTTCGCGAACAAATATAATGTACACTCTGAGATTGGCCAAACGAAAAGTTCCGGAACAAATAGGACTCGCAAGAAGTCTGGATGGCAATATCAACGTCTACTCACCGAAGATACCTCGACATGCAACTCCGAAACCTCTGACCATCAACACGCCCGAAATACTTAATCAGTATTTATTGCAACATGTCGGCAAGTCTTCAGAAGAAATTATTCGTAATTAGTATTTTTATGGACCGACGTACTGGATTTAAAATCATTTTGATCTCTTTCTACATGATTTCTTCTTGTTTTCTGATAGAATCGCCTTTGCCTCTTCAAGGCACCCACTTCGAACTTGCAGCTTTGTTTTGCTGCTTACTGAATTGTTTTTTATTTTCTTTCTTTTTTCTCATTTTTTCATCGAATGTTCATGCCGAATTTGCTGCTCAGACTTAAATTATGTGCTACCACATATGTTTCTAAATCTGAAAATAATTTAGGGACTCAAGATCATTATATTAATTAAATAACTTCGCTGTCACTTCGATTCAAATCCATTTCGTTCTTTGCTACATCTAATGCGTTATATGCGAATACCACTGGTATGACAGCCTTGTAACAACATTATTCGCAATTTATGATCCCTAACGCTCCCGCTCATGGACTGAGTTTGCGCTCTCCTTATGAAATCCTACTAGATTTTAGGCAATTTAGACTAATAATCTCTGTGTGTGTTAGTTTCTCTTTACTTTTTAAATTTAATTATAAGTAGGAATGTCTTTATTTATGTTTTGACCCTGTTGTCTGTTGCATACTTTATTTTTTACGTCGTATTTTACTACTGTTTCTTAATTTTAATGACTGACCATGTTGATATCTTCGATAATATTGATCTAGATCTCAATCATTTGAATAGATTGCATCCAAACCTAAATGAAACTGGAAATTGTAAATACCCAAAAATTAAAAAATTCAATGAATCTATGAGAAAAACCTGCTACAATTTTCCCCTATTATGTTGGAACTGTAGGTCCATTTATCCAAAAATAGATGAAATATCTTGTACTATCACTGAGCTGAATAGCAATTTCGATGTTCTTAGTTTCACCGAAAGTTGGCTAGATGACTCACCTAATGACCTGATTCAAATTCAAAACTATTATAGCCATCCATAACTCCGTGATAACAAATGTGGCGATGACATCAGTACGTAAATATCTAAACACATATCTTCGAAAATCATCTTAAGTGCAACTATGAATCGTAAATATATTGAGACTCAATTTATAAAACTAACGAAAAATGGTAAACGGATTATACTTGGAACTGTATATGGGCCCCCAACAGCTTGTAACGTCTCTTTCCCAAACGAGCTTAAAAGCATAATCTCTCAGTTTAACAAGTCTCTATACAATGACATAATAATCTGCGGGGATTTCAACCACGATCTTCTACAATATGAAAGCTGTGAGCAAATCTCAAACTTCATAAATGTTTTTCAGTTTAACTCCTTCCTTCCTATCATCACGAAACCTACATGTGTTTCATCAGAATCGGCTACGTTGCTCGATAACATTTTTATGTTAATTCCAACTGATTTTCTTGCCGGAATAATAATTTCTGACTTATATGACCATTTCCCGGTGTTTTCATCAAGAAAAATGTCGCTAGTCCTTGGATCAGCCCACACGCAGATACTTTTTCATATCGTTGTGTAAACGAATATAACTTGGGAACAATGCGAACTGTTCTAGAAGAATAAATGCCATCATTGGACATCTATGAACTGGACAATAATGCGATTAACATTGATGAAGCAATACTAAATTTAACTGAAATTATAACGACCGCATACAACAGTGTTGTCCAATAATCACCCGCACAATCACGTCGAAAAATAGACAAAAGCCCTGGATTACTGAAGACATCGTGATTAATATAAAGAAACGTCAAGCGCACCTAGCCTTACTATACGAAGGACGAATATCTAAAGTAACGTATAACAGATTCAGGAATCATGTGACAAATCAAATACGAACATCGAAACAAAACTACTTTATGGGCAAAATTAGTGAGTACAAAACTAATCCTAAAAAGACTTGGCGCCTACTTAGTTCATGCTATAAGCCGAAAAATAATGCTACAAAAACAATTGAGACGAAAATGTAAAATATCACGAGGAAAAAGATATTGCAACAGTGTTTAGCAACTTTGTTGTAAACAGAAGGAAAAATATAGCCGATAGTGTCTTTAGTGAACCTACAGACCACTTGCAATACATGGACCATGTCCATGAACACAACTCTTTCTTATTCACGCCAAATAATCCCTCCGATGTAATTACGTGCATAAACCACTTGGAAAATAAATCTAGTGGATTGAAAATATTCTTGGCTAAAGTTCTTAAAGGCTATAGCTGATATAATAGCACCGTGCATGTATAAAATTATCAATCAATCACTTTTCAAGGTATCTTCCCCAACTCTCTCAAAATTGCCAGAGTGACCCCTATTTTTAAAAATGGTGATTAAAATTGCATTGACCTATCTCTGTACTACCAATTATTAGCAAAATATTCGAAAAAATTGTGTATAAAAAAGTGTATTACTATTTTGAAATAAAATCTTTTATCTACAACAAAGAATTCGGTTTTGGTTCTAAAAAATCGATGACAAGCTGTATTAAACCATTTACAATACCTCTATTCTAATATAGATGAAGGAAAAACTTGTTTTCCCCGTATTTCTTGACTTTCGAAAAGCATTCGATTGTGTGGATCATAACATATTACTCTCGAAACTACACTGTTATGGCATTCGAGGAGTTGCACATGACTGGTTCAGATCATACCTAACGAATCGAAAGCAATACGTTGTCATTGACGACGCAAAATCAGACCCACAGACAATTAGCCATGGAGTTCCACAAGGATCTGTCCTTGGGTTTGTATTGTAAAATGAAGCATTTAATATCGAGTTAATTATCTCATTGATCAGTCTACTGAGAAACTAGGTTAAGTGAATTAGGTTAAACATTATTGCACACCTTAAAATAACATTGATGGTAGGATGCCCCAGAAGTCACTGAACTTATTCGGGCCCACAGGTAGCTATACTCAAATTTGACCATTGTACTATACTTAAGAAACATTGTTTAAATTGAACTGGGACATATGTTTACCACGAGGTAAATTGCTCACTTTAGTATCGGTTAAAATGAATAGAATTGCTATTAATTCACACACACTTTTAAATATATTTAAGAGTGAGAAGTAATATATTATCGTGCTATTGTATTTTTCACACGTCTTAAAAAGGATCGAAATGCATAAGAGGTCTAAAGTCGCCTTTTCAACTCAGCCGCTGGCAACCCAACCTCACAAACCGATACAATCGCGCAAACGTAGTCAACATGTTGAGAAACAATTTTTTTTAAAGAAAACAATACCGAACCCTGCTCATATTGGCAAACTACCCTAAAAGTGCTGTCTTGAAACTAGTTAGATTAAAATGTTTGAGGAAATGTGAGGACTTTTTATGATCTGAAAAAAGTTATTTTAGCATTTTGGAATTCAGTCCATATCGTTAAGAGGATTAATGTTGGAAAATGTTTTTACAAAATGGCGTATTGATTTTTGTGCCAAAGAATTAGGGAAAATACTCAGTATAAGAAAGATTTAAACAAAGAGTTATTATTGTGTCAATCAGTATGATTGAAAAAGTTGAAAATAAGGTATTAGTATACGTCGACTATCGAATTTTAACTACAAACTGCTGTAACTACATAATATGCAAAAATGCGCCCGGAAACCTGTTCGGGCCGAAGCTTCCGTAGTTTGATGTTTTCTACCAATTTTCTCAATACTATCATCTTGCTAATTTTGAAGCGTAAACTTTCATATTATCACATAAAGAAGTGTTACCGAAGAAATTCCGTGTATACCTAAAATAATCACAGAGATTATTATCAATAAAACAGGTTGCGCAAGATATTCTTCGTTTTCGAAGTACTGAGGTGAAAGAATCAGGCCTGCTCAGATCCCGATCGAAAGACTTCGTCAGCATGAGATCTTGTTTCGCGCATTGTTGGAAGCTCAAGGAACTGTCAATTCTAAATATTCAACTATAAAGGGATACATGCATGAATCTCATGCTCATCCGTACGGCAGGTCACTTCTTTTTTTTGGCATACTACCTTGCCCTGAAAGAGACTCAATTATTATCAGAGCGTCATCCTTCATTGCAATAATATTCGTTCTCATACGCTTTGAATTAGATAATATCTCGCGGTGGTGCTATTTTTGGAATAATAGGTCCATCCCCTGCATTTTATTGAGCTCACATTTTCTGATTATTTCTTGTCTTAGAGTCTACAGTTATACCTAATGATCATTTGTAAAAAAATAATGAGTAGAGATGCAAAATAAATGAAAATCTATTTCTTTTTCAATAATAAAGAATTTTCAAATCGTGACATCAATAGCTCGTTCGAATTAAAGAGGGGCCCTAGAGAGCATCGAAACTACGAGGAAAATTAAATTTATCGTTCATCATAGATTTCTTAATTTAAATTAAGACTCTAGAATTCGACATTTTCTTTCGTTTCAATCTAAAATTTTCATTACACTCCGTATGTTACTTCTTTGATGCCCGAATAAGTATGATCTGAATACAAAAATCTGAAATGCAGTAGCCGTGAGGGACGATTGTGTTGTGTGGTGAGTCCTCGTACCTAAGTTAAGACCTTAAATTATACTGGCATTTTATATGAAATGGCTGAGAGTTCGCGATTCCGCATGGCGAGCCAGGTGTTTCTACTTATTTGAGAAAAACGCCGTGATTTCCATCTTGCCCCAGATCACGATGTCTGAAATAGATTCCGGCTCGACCGATGATAATCGTCATTAATCTCTGGCCTCAATTCAAATCTTTCAAAAATCATTGTGTGATATCACATTTATAAACTCGATGATGGTAAAATATCTTTCGACTGCAGCTTGCAGAAGGACATGTCGACGGACCCGTCGAGCCAGAGTCCCGCGCAGCGGCAGCACGTCATGTTCCTCAAGACACACAAGTGCGCTTCCTCAGCTCTCCAGGTGAGCAGACCGTATCTTTTGCTGCCTCACTGATAAGCTATGTTTCATTCCAAGCGTCTCGATGTAAAACTTCTGAGTCATTTCTTAGTTGTGCTTCGATGCTTAATTGTGTGTCATTACCAAATTCGTCCTAATTTCAAACTCTGCTTCACTGATGAGTTATGCTACAGTCCCACGCTGCATATCAATCTTAAAATACCCTTAAATCATGAAATTTACCTCAAATGAACGCTATGCTTGATTAATTAAACGTCTCCTTCAAGAGTTGCACCTAGTAAATGACATTTTACTCCTTCAGAGAGTTTTAGTCTTCAGATCTCAAGTTTTTATTCCGGACATGTCACAACTCTAGAGTTGTGGCCTATTAAAAAATTCGTAATGTTTGCATGTAAGTTACGTCTTACTCCTCATCCGTTTCTTAATCTAAGATAATGTTTTTAATTAACACGAACCTCATTCAGAAATTATGCAGCATTTCTGAAAATTGATTTTTCTTCATTTACGTCATAATTAGATTGAGCTCCTCAAAAATTAATACCCCAAACACCTGATTTATATTTTGCTAATGAAATGTGTTCGTTCATAAGATGCATTTCATCATACATAACAACTGTTTCAAATTGATGTCTTTAACTCGAGTTACGTTACACTAGAAGTCCAGTAGTACAAGTTGTGTAAAATTTTTGACTGCTGACAATATTTTCTTACTTTTGTGACGTATAGTCCTTTGAAGCACCAATGTTTTCTTCCTTTTTAAAAGATGTTCATTCTTTAACTTAGTTTCATCACCAAACATATCAAAATAATGACATTAGAAGTCAGCTCAATGCACCCATTTTTGAATATGCTTCGCTCCTAAAGTGTGCTTTACTTCAACTCAAGCGTGGCCTTTTCTCTATGGCGTCTCTTAGAGTTTTTCTGTCATATTTCTGTGTTGTACCACAATTCTAGAACACATTTAATTTCTTTTACAGTTACGAAGTACTAATTTTGGCTTTAAAATATCACTCTCTCACTATTGGATATCAGAATATTTTATTCACACAGATGTCTAAAAAAAATTTCTTTTCCAAGTCCGGATTTGGATAAAATAATTTTTTTCTGCAAGATTGAGAATCATTCAGTCTTCCCTACATTCCATTTCACAAATTAGGTAAATAGCACGTCTAATTAAGGTGGAGCTGATTTCAGTTGCATCTCTAATATATTTCCGATTGTGGTCCGTTCTTAGCTGAGATATATCTAGCCACGATGCTTCTCAATTTTTCAATGTTCATCTTGTAATGTTTACATTCGATCCTCAGTACATATTTTTCTCAGTCTTTACTCATTTCAAGAATAATGCGTTTGGTCAATCCCTGAAAATTTAGCAAATGTACGGATTTCTCACCTTGTCAAAATATGTCGTTTGAAAAAGAGATGTGGTTCGTAATAGCGTTGCAAATGCGCATGTATCCTAATAATAAATTCATGGTAATTACAGTTTGACTGTGAATCGAACCAATATTCACCGCACTCCAGCCTACACATTGCATTAGTTGGGGCCTTAAAACCATATTCAGTGTTGTGCAAACCAACGTACCATATGAGAGGGTGTAAAAAACCTAAAGGCGCCTCGTTCCAATTAGTTCCAACATTCAAAACCAATCTTTTTCTAACAATAACCCAAATATTCATTTTACGAAATGATAGGTTTCTTCTGCATGAATAAATGAGTAAATGTCTCATCTTGAAATGTACAAATTAAACTCGATGACGGTAAAATATCTTTCGACTGCAGCTTGCAGAAGGACATGTCGACGGGCGTAATACAATAAAATTACAAAAATAATTATAAATGCTGATTTACTACACGGAGACTCGTTCAGCTGTTGCGATACAGACTAATTTTGAACTGTATCATTTGTTGCAGAACATGTTCCTTCGATACGCCTACAACCATAACCTCTCTGTTGCGGTACCTGCCGTAGCCAATTATTTCGGCCACCCGGCACCGTTTGAAGTGAGTTTCTACAGAAGTGAATTAATTAAATATCTCGTGGACTGTGGGGTGAGTTATATTTTAGAACTTGGTAGCAAACCTCATCTGTTTAACCCTGTCCACTAAAATTGGCGGTAGATTGCCCGTTTTGTGATTTTGCACGCGAACACTTCCAGAATCTTTCTCCTGTACTAGTCAAATGATTTCCTCTTTGGTAAATTATCACAACTTTATAATGAGATGCCTACTAATTCATTTGAATATCAAAATTTTGATGAAGTTCAGTCTCTAAATAAATTCCGCCTCAACAACAAGTTAAGATTTGAAAGGAAAGTTGTAGAATTGTTTGAATCTTAAAGAAAATAATAAACTGCGAACCCGTGAATTCTCCTTTCAATTATTTCAGAGTTACTTTTCTTATATTTCGCTGTTGTCAGGCATTGCTAAATATTTTACATGGTTTGTATTCATACTTTCATAATATCAGATGAATTTTGTGAATCTCGTTCCTGACCACTTTTTATTTTGGAGGGCTAATGTAAAGTTTTTCCGATTACATCATAATACAGATATTTGGCTTCGTTGCACTCTGTTGTACAAATTGATTAGGCCGGCTTATCTGCCCACTGCAAATGAATTACCTGACTTGTAACTCAGTTTTGTCCCAAAAATGTACTGTAAATCTCAGAAATTAGTGACGCAGTAGTGCATTAGTTTTACACCTTTTTCACTTTAAATTAATCTAAGTCAAGCTCAACTTAATCCAAGTCAGGTTCAATTTAATCCAAGTCAGGTTCAAATTAGTCCGAGTCAAGTTCCAATTAATCCAAGTCAAGTTCAAATTAATCCAAGTCAAATTCAAATTAATCCAACCCTAAGTTGAGTTAAAAATTGACATAATCCCAAGGTAATTTGAGCTTTTTTGTGCTGAACATGTATTTGATGGATGTGATGAGCAAGAAAAACGTCTTTCCTTTCATCAAGGGATACAAAAAAATACCTGCTATATAAAAACAAGCTGTCGTAAAATGTGGTAAGTATCCAGCATCAGGCGGCAGAGTGTGATTCAGATCTTTGAGCGGAGGAACAGATAGAAATCAATTCTAAAAACTTCGTACTATACTACACATTAAAGTTGTTTAACGATAACTCTGCATTAACGGCAGGATGAATCCATTCAAATATTTATGATCAAAGGCAATTTTATGTTACACATACACATAGGAACATCGAGGATTTATTTCCATTCATGAAAAGATTTATATGCGTAAAATTCCACTTAATCACATATAGAAATCTCTACATGAGTGTAAATAAATCCTCGATGCTACTATGTGTATGTGGAACATAAAATTACCTTTGAACATAAATATTTGAATGGATTCATTCTACCATTAATTTAGAATTGGAAAATTTTCAATGTGTAGTATACTACGATGTTTTTATAATTGACCTACATCTGTTACTCCGCTTAAAGATCTGAATCACACTCTGCCTCCTGATGCTGGATACGTACCACATTTTACGACAGCTTGTTTTTATATTGCAGATATTTTTTGTATTCCTTGATCAAAGGAAAAACGTTTTTCTTGTTCATCACATCCATTAGATACATATTTAACACAAAAAGCTCAAATTACCATAAGATTATGTCAATATTTAACTCAACTTAGGGTTGGATTAATTTGAATTTGACTTGGATTAATTTGAATTTCACTTGGATTAATTTGAACTTGACTTGGATTAAATTGAATTTAACTTGGATTTATTTGAACTTGACTTGGATTAATTTAAAGTGAAAAAGGTGTAGTTGTTTTTCAATTTCGTGAGTACGATGCCTCAATTTCTTAGTGTTTTAACTTACTTAAGTCAGACTACGCTAGCCCAGCTGTTGTGAGTTGCGAACTGGTATTCCAAAACACTCATAAATTTTTGCCGTTATTTTAAATTCAGAGATGTAAATCCTGTTCTTCAATGGAATGGCAGAAGAGCAATATGAACACACACACATCTTCAAAGTTAAAATCATTGTGTTTCACTAAAAAGTCCCTTGTATCATTGAAAATAGAGTTGCTAATCTACAGTGCTCTGCCTAAATCGACTCTCAATAATGAAAATAATAATGCATTCAAAAATGAATTGCAGCAACTCCTAATTCCTGCAAAGAAATTGACTCTTGATTTGCATGGGCCTTAATTAATCAAGGCACTCAAACAGACTGTACGTCTGCGTTCATGGTTCACACCTTATGGCCGTCCCCGTGGTTCATGAAGACGGCAAAGACGCTTCACATGTTTACACATATATATATATACATATCATTTGTATACATACATTGCATGATACACTGATAATTTAGGTTGTGCTCCTTGAATTTTAACTAAATTCAGTTACTTAGATGTCCTGTTTCAGATTGTGGCACACACAAATTGAACCTTGGGCTGTTCCGTGAACATGTGTAACAAAAACCTATCTATAAATGCGCTAAATTCAATGACAATTTTCCTTTAGGCTTACACCAGAGACATATTATCTCAAAACTTCCGAACACAATGCCCTTCACAGAGCCGCTTCATGACGGCCAACCTACTGCCAAAAAGTGGCAAAGTGGACGTGTTCGCCGTGCACTCGCGCCTCAACCCTGCCCAGCATCTGCAGGTGCTCCACCCAGACACCGTCTTCGTCACTGCAGTCCGTGACCCTGTGTCGCTCTTCGAGAGCCTCTATAATTATTTCGGCTTCATATATTTCTACGGTCTCTCGCTCAAAGAATTCATGAACTTACCTTTTAAGGTCAGTAAGTTTTAGAGTTTAAAATTAAGTTTTCACTTTTGCCTAAACGTATTTACTTCAATTTCACCATTTGTTTTGATATGCAAATGATGCTTATCGCACAATAAATTGTGCAATTTAACAAGCGCATTTTTCTACTAATTTTTTGTGGGAAGTTACACATTATCATACGTTGAAATAAAGAGTTTAAAGCATTGAAAGAATTTGAACATAACTAGCACTTTCGTACTACTAGTGATTAGAGTGATAGTATACGAAACCTTGGCCAATTCAGTTGACTGATGGTAACTGTCAAAAACTTTTAACTGCGCATTGCCTGCAATTGGTCGTTGTTCTAACTTCACGCATTGAGTAAGTGCTGTTGCATTCATCAGTTGCCCATTTCTGTGCATCTGGAAACATTCATTCTGGCATCTAGTATACACTATTCATTAAACTTTATGACAACATTGGAAGACGAGTTTGCGAGTAGTAGTTTGGAAGTAAAAGGAACAGTTGAAATTATTTATAGTAACCTATTATCGGAATGAAATACATTCAAATTATTCATTTCAACGCAGTTTACTTATTTTAGAATACAAGTGTTCTTGTATTAAATGAACGAATAAGCATTTTTCATTTTATGGTGCATTGATCCTTCCTTCAAACAGCTGTTGAAGAATTACATGTTTTTACAATTTCAATCTCTACGACATTGTTGATTTTATTTTTCAGGAAATAATTAGGGTTTTATTAATAATAAACTAGTGTGCTCGACCCGCCAAAAATGACGGGATTCAATATCTTTCATGAACAAATTTTCCAAATGTGGATGACAAACAAATATATCCATCCCAACAGTACCCGTGATAAAAATGTTCTTGTACTGGCGCACTGGTGAAATTGTATCCCTGAAACGGTCATTATAAGTATTCTTATGAGCGTGACACAGAAATGGAAGTAGCGCACTCCGAACAAATAAAGCAAGGGTCGTAGCAAAGTGGACGTGTTCGCCGTGCACTCGCGCCTCAACCTTGCCCAGCATCTGCAGGTGCTCCACCCAGACACCGTCTTCGTCACTGCAGTCCGTGACCCTGTGTCGCTCTTCGAGAGCCTCTATAATTTTCACGGGTACCCGTGAAAATTCTACGGACAATGTCATTGTTAAGCTAGGTGGACCCGTGGAAAAAATTCCGTCAACATTACTAAGCTTATGCTAACCTAATCTATCCTAATCTAACATATCCTAATCTTTTCAATCCTAACCTTTCCTATCCTAACCTTTCCTCTCCTAACCTTTCCTATCCTAACCTTTCCTATACTAACCTTTCCTATCCTAACCTTTCCTATCCTAACCTTTCCTATCCTAACCTTTCCTATCCTAACCTTTCCTATACTAACCTTTCCTCTCCTAACCTTTCCTCTCCTAACCTTTCCTATCCTAACCTTTCCTATCCTAACCTTTCCTATCCTAACCTTTCCTATCCTAACCTTTCCTATCCTAACCTTTCCTATCCCAACCTATCCAATCCTATACTATCCTATCCTGATAAAATGTCAGACAAATCAATGCATGTAAGGCCATCTTCCAATACACTGAGGAATTCGGTATCCATGATGCCGCAAACTTAGACATCCCATGTTTCGTAAGAAGCGAACACCAAACAGATATATAAATAAATATATAAATGAACACACAACGGGTATTATCTAACCTAATATTCCCCGTTGTGTACAGATAGTTTTGAGTATATGAAATTCGTATCATTATTATTAATTTTGACACAGTGTACATAAACATTGCCTGAATAGATTCTCTAAAACAACGTATACTTTCCTTATTATAGTACCGATTGCAAACAAATAACAACATTTAGTAAGCCTACATACAGTGATTAAAGGGATTAAAGAATCGGAAGAGAGCTTAATCATTTATTATAACCTAAAACAAAACCTGTAGCATGTCTTCAGATTGTATAGTACATTATTTCCTCTGAATAAAAACTTTCCATACAGGTTGCAAGAATTAATGATCTTATAGATAAAATATGGATTACAGTAGTACACATGAACCAAATTCCACAGATCCTTTCGAAATGAAATTAAAGATGAAACTTTCAAGTTTTAATTCTAGTACTCAATTTTTATCAGTGAATTCCCCCTTCCCACTGAGAATGAGCATCTTCTCGTAGAATGACGCTATAAAAACTGATCCTTAATTCCTCTACGTTGTGACACGTTCTGTCATTACGTGGCTAGCACGATCGACTGTTGCCCAACCACCCATTTCTGTCCTCACGTGCCTAGCGTGCCGAGAGTTTGTTTCCAATAATAATTATATAAATCGCCCAAATGACCCAACATGAATTTCTCATTGTTGTGTTGAGGTTCGTAGTACAAAGAATCACTGTTGAATCTCAAAAGTTCGTGCTCGCGCGGAGTACATCATATGAAGCTGAAAACACTGATTCAGCATGAGTGGCATCTCGACCGAAGAGTGTAGTTATGACGATGCTGAATGCTAGACTTACCACGAGCTAAACTGTTTCATAACGAGAGTTCTTTTTACGATTTTCAGAAACAAGCAAGCATGGAAAGACCACAAGGAAAATTTGGTCCTAATATGATGCTTTTCGACTTGGGCTACGACGTGCAGTGGAACACATCTGACTACGAAATTAAAAGGATGATCTCCGAAGTAGATCGCCTTTTCAGCATTGTAATGATCTCCGAAAGGTTGGACGAAAGTCTAATTTTATTAAAAAATTTGCTTCACTGGGACTATTTTGACGTTTTACTCTATGAGAAGAACGCTCGCCGAGAAAAATTCAAGCAGCAACTTCCCCCAAAGCACCAAATGCGGATCCGCAAGCTCAGCAAAGGTGATCAAATGTTGTACGATTATTTCCTGAAACGCCACGAAGAAGCAGTCGATGCGTTTGGTGCAAATAAAATGGCTTCAGAAGTGGCCCTTCTCCAGTCAATGAGAGATGACATGTTTGAATCGTGTGGGATGAAAAGAAAGGAATTCGTTGCTCCTGAAGAAATAATATTTCAAGAATATTCTTTTTTTGTAGATAGTTTAGTTACAGATGACTTAACTGATGAGAATTGCTTGATTCTTTCCCTTCCTGAGCTCAAACTCCTGGACAAGATGCGAGAATATCAAAAAGAACTACTAGCGAGAAAGAGTTAACAGGAACCCACACCACCAGACTGCGCGCTGGTGTGGAGTAGGAGACGCCAGAGACGATTCACAATTAATTTGTGCATTTGTGTTGGAATAGTTAAGTCTGAGTTGTTGGCCTCTGTAGAGTACGAGTAAAATTATTCAAAGTCAAATTGCACGTCATTGCGTTTTTTGAACATGGCTTTGATAATTTCAAATGAAGAAGCTCAGTCTGCAATCCTCTAATTGGTGTTTTATTCTATTCAATGTATGTATCATTACCAAAGTTTTTAAAGTCTATTGAGCCGATATCAGTCACAAATGCATGTACGAATATTTTTGCGAGCGCTGCATAGAAAGAAAGTAGTGTGATACTTGGCCTGTAAAAGTTTTCCAAAATCGTATCATTTACTCTAAAAGTACTGTGTTTCAAAGTATTCATGTTCAAAGGATTCATCTATAGTAATTCTACACTGTTCAGGATAAAATAATTTTTTAAATCGAATTCTTTTTTACATTCTATTAAACGTTGACAAGCACAGTGCTTCCAAATCTTGTTCTTGAAATTTTTATTGCCCTAATTCTCGGTGATAGAAAACATATTTTCAGGGATCAAGAGAAGAGTAGATTTAATTGTAATTATTTTTGGATATTAAAAACTTTTTGGAGATTGGGCTTTGAAAATATTGAAAGAAACTGTTCAGGTTATATCTCATCAAATTCTTAGCACATCATATGAAATTAATCAAGTACTTTCAGGCACGTCATTGAAAACAATGTTTATTAAGCCCTGTAACAGCCAAGTGACGCACAGGGACTCTACATCAAGACCGCTCGTCCTCTCCACTTATGTACCAATATCTCAGGAAGAAAATTCAGCATTCTCAAACAGATGAGCGTTTCGTTGCTATTTCACGGTCACAGTATGATGACAAAGTATTGGCAATTTTTCCCTCATTCTCCAGCTGTTTAACTCCCCAAAAGGCAGAAAACCGTTAGAAACGCGTATTACCTTGTAGCCATTTACGTTCTGTAATTCAAGTACTTTAAAAGCTTGAAGATCATCCACACCCAAAATCCCTTGGACTTGGATGCTATCATTAACAATTTCAGGAAAAAAAGTCGACAAAGGAAATTTAGTCTTCAAAGTCTCGAGTCTAGCCTTCATATCTTTCATACCCATCTGGAGCCTTAAATTTTTCATTGCGAAGACATCAAGCTCATGCTTCTTACTGTCCGGAAGCACGAGTTCAATGTTAATTTGCTTACCTGTTAACGGAACAGAAGCACCTACTGTGTTAATAGTTTGCTCCTGCAGATCCCCATCAGAAAAGTCAGAACCCAAGGAATCTAAGTCAACCACC
>JACJUY010009782.1:21063-31693 GCA_014220935.1 Platorchestia sp. MABIK | reverse complement strand
AACACCTCCTACCATCCGGCACCACCTACCACTCAGCACCACCTACCACCCAGCACCTCCTACCATCCGGCACCACCTACCACCCAGCACCACCTACCACCCAGCATCACCTACCACTCAGGGACCCCCACCCGGCAACCTCAACACTCTTGCCGTCAAGGTTGCCATTGTTGGCGAGGGGCAGGCAGACGGGGCGAGCTGAGGAGGTGGGGAAGTCTACCTCCTCTATGCGCAGCAGCGCCATGTCATAGTCGAACGTCGTGCCTGCAATGTAGATATTTATACGAAGTCGCTGAAATGTAGTCAAATGTAGTGTCTGAAATGTAGTTTAAACCTGTTTGAAATGTGGTTAAACGTAATCAAACGAAGTGTCTGAAATGTAGCTAATAGCGGTGTCTGAAATGTTGTTAAACCTGTTTGAAATGTAGTTAAACGTAATCAAACGTAGTGTCTGAAATGTTGTTAAACCTGTTTAAAATGTAGTTAAACGTAATCAAACGTAGTGTCTGAAATGAAGCTAAAAGTGGTGTCTGAAATGTGGTAAAACGCAGTCAAACGTTGTGTCAGAAATGTAGTAAAACGCAGTCAAACGTTGTGTCAGAAATGTAGTTGAACGCAGTCAAACGTTGTGTCAGAAATGTAGTAAAACGCATTCAAACGTTGTGTCAGAAATGTAGTGAAACGCAGTCAAACGTTGTGTCGGAAATGTAGTAAAACGCAGTCAATCGCAGTGTCTGAAATGAAAAGTGACCTCATTTATTGCCTTAGAATTAACGTACGAGTGCAGGAGGTCTTCACATGAGTAGAATTGCTGATGTGTTATAGGCTCCGTTATCGTGTGTTATTGTGCTGTGGTATTGTGTTATGAGTAATTCTTTCATTATGCCCTTACATCACTGTTACATGTTACACAATCACAAAAAAGTGCCTAATGTCTACACATGCTCTGCGCTCAACTTAAAGGATTGGTTGTTTTAAAAATGTTACTCTAGAAAAACTTTCATTTAGAACAGAGAGTGATAGATCATGATAATTATGGTAGCAGCCTCAAAACATTAATTTTTACCTTCATCTGCATTTACGTTCTATAAAACAAAAACAGGCATTACCTGCTAGTTTTGGGAACGAGGACATAGTAGTTTCAACTAATAATAAAAAACATTGACCCCACTCTCGTTGTTTGCAGTTGGAAAAGCTTTTAACTAGTTGTTTTAATGGTTATTTACGTTATTTTACCATTTACTGCGCTATCATGCCTGAATCATTATTTTCTTTCGCTGTGACCTCTACGATTGCTAATATTACTATCGTTGATGACATTTGAAAGCTCCATCCTCCACACTGACTTGAAACCTCCATCCTCCACACTGACTTGAAAGCTTCATCCTCCACACTGACTTGAAAGCTTCATCCTCAACACTCACTTGAAAGCTCAAACCTGAACACTCACTTGAAAGCTCAAACGTCAACACACACTTGAAGGCTTCATCTTTAACACTGACCTAAACAATTTAAAAAAATGTTATGCAATTTATTTACCACATTTTCCTTAACAGTTTCATCAAGAGACTGAAATAAAAGGACCCTGACTCTAACTTTTCCTACGGATAACCATACTGAATCGTTCGACTTTGTACCATTAAGGATGAAACATGTAATAACAGGGTTATTGCTATGTCCTACTGTAGAGTGGAAATATTATAAGATCAACTTTTCCACACAATCCCAAGACCGATAGATAAATAATATTTACTAGGCAATCCGAAGGTCTTAAGACAATCCGGGTTACATCATCTGAAGATTCTTGAATAATTTTTCCTAAATGATGCAAATGTCCTTTGACCTTCCTTACGAGAAGTACTTTGGCACTTTGTACAGGGTGGAGCGCAGTTAAATGCTGATTTGGGAATGAAATAGAAAATGATGAACGCTTAAAAATCTTTTATTATTTTTCTCATATTATAGAATAATAGAAGATTATACTTACATGCTCGAACGAGTGCATGAGAATTTCAGAAAACGTCTTCAGCAGAGTGTGGATTGTGAAGGTAGACATTTGCCAGAAACACAGTTTAAACCATGGAATTAGAAACTTCCATCATTCATGTCCAATGTGAGAAAAATAAAAATGCTAGTTGCTAAGTGCTCATTATTCTTTTATCGAGATTTTTCAATGCCTGAACTTAATCTCTAACCTTTTCATTAAGGAAAGTAATGAGAAATGCAATTTAAATTTTCAATTGGCGCACATTTTAATATTTTGGAGGTGAACATCATAAATACCCGCTCAACGGGACGCACCTGGCTAGATGCGACCTATGGTTGGCGAATACGAATAAGGGCAAGCCCAATATGCTAGTTCTGCTAACTTCAATAGCTAGAATATTCACTCGATACGAGTTAAAGTTTCGACGTTCAAGAGTTTAGTTCGATAGGCCACAGCCTGAGTTAGATTTAAAGTTGAAGAGTTTTATTTAGAACGGCAACATTGCCGTGATTAAAGTCAAGTTACAAGTTACAAGTTTAAATTTTAAGGTTGAAAGTTTATTTTGAACGGCAATAGCTGATGTGAAATTTGAAGAAGAAAAGTATATTTCGATCGGCAACAAAGCCTAGGTTAAATTTGAAGTTGGAGAAGTTGAATTTTCAAGTCTCCTCCAACAAGTTTTACCGCCTCTCTCCACAAACAAAAAGTACTAGGTTCCTTGAACTAAAAAGAGCGTGACATTTAAAACAGACCGAAGTCTGTAAGGAACCCAGAAAACAGTATACAATGATAACTGTGCAACGAAAATTATTGTGGAGGCAGACGAGAGATCCTCCGTTCCCGAGTTATTCCAGGGTGCACGACATCGAGCCCAGCTCCTGCTCCCAGTAAGATCAACGAAGGCAGCGTACGCTTCGAAGTGGCCGTCACTACAACGAATATCTTCGCAAGAACCCAACGCGGTAGAAGGGGTCATTGTACAGAACCACACCAGTCGGCAACCAATGCTGCAGAACAAAAAACAAATGGTGAAGCTTTGAAACAAAGATAAGGGACTAGGAATGTTCAAAATAAAATCAGTATATTTCGAATTTTAACCCACCGACGGGAAACTGGTGGCTTTCCAAAGTAAAGGCCTCAAAACGAAGACGAGATAGAATCGGGACAGAAACCGTCGCGATGTTAATACTGCACGAGTAAGGGCACAGTTGGAGAACAGGAAAAAAAGGGACGGCAAGAAGGTGCGACCAAACTTATGGCAGCAGTTCAATGAACATTACAACTAACCCACCTACAAGAAGCTGCGGGTTTTTCGAGAAGTAGAAGACCCGAAGCGAGAGAACTGAACAGTAGTCTCAGGACGTTGATACTGCCCGCGATCAGAAGGACTGTTTTAGAGCGCGAGAAGGGGCGCGAGAATTCAATATTTGATATGCGATATTTGAAAGATTAACACTTAGATTTTTAGAATTAGGCGACTAACTCACCTAATGAATGGTAGTCTTCAGTGGAATACGTTCAGGCACAAGAAAAGGTAATTTGAGGGAAATATAGCGAGAGGAAGCGCACTCCATCTTAGAAAGAAAAGGAAAGAATAGTTCGAAGTTCATTCGATGGAAATTAGATAAGACTTTGATCAGTGCTGCGCTCTGATGAGAAGGTCACGGTCAACCTTCGCTTCTAGTAGAGCTAGGCACTTATAAATTGGATTTGATGCGAGTAAATCCGAATTCATTTGATTAGATTTGATTTGAGTTGAGTTGAATTCGAATTCACTCGACTTAAGTAGAGTCACTTTGATCGATGGAGTACGCCAAGATGAAAATTGGTGCGTAAAACACAGCACAACAAAAATTGAATGAAATGCTAACTACTGGAACTCAAAAAATAGAAAGAATGCAACACAGGAAGTTAAGATTGCCAGTAGAAGCTGCGCCACGTAGCACGGTAACTTTGATCAAGACGTAGACAGCAGTCAACTGAACGATTGAAGAACAGAGATGACACATTGGTTAGACCCCACCATGATAAAAGTTACGTCACCCGACGTCGCCGAAGTTGGCTCGGAGCACAACCACAAGCCAATAGCGCCAGCTGGTGCGGAACAAGCTCTAACGGGGAACGGAATTAATCTTCACTGGAAATGGAAAGAATCTTCAGGGCGAGCCGCAGCCCAACCTGAGGTCACCTCATTTAGGGAATAAAGGGTTCAAATTAAATTCGAAATGAGAGAAATTCAAGGTATTACGTTCCAACTTTGATTTTTGGATTTTCATTTTTTAAATGCAATTTGATTTATTTGATTTATTTTTTCATTTGAAATTTATTTCTTTAAAATTAAATTGTTAATTTATTTGTTTAATTCAATTTTTAGAAAATGTCGAACAATTTTCGACACTCTATTTCATTCCCAAACCAGCAATTTACCGCTCTCCACCCTGTAGCACCACAGTGCGTAGGCATTAGACACCTCGCAAACCACAGGCAGACAACTCAATGATTCCTAAACGCAACTCATAGGCAATCTAACGGTTCTTAAATTATAATCACTAGATGATTCAAATGCGTTGGACACTCCTCGTCCTCATTGCACAATTCAAAATTCTATATACACACCTTTAATGTAACTTGAATGTATGTACAGTGTGACATTTCTTGTCAAATTATTTCCTCAACCCCTTTTTTTGAGTTTACAATCGAGTGGCAGTTTCTTCTTCACTTTAATGTCGGTAACCACTATATGCTAGTGCCAGTTGAGTGACAGTGGGTGCGATTACTGTAATGTGAGACCAAACATACAGACGATGAAGGGTTAAGTTAAATAAACTTTACAACACAACTCAAAGGAAATGTAGTGCATCTTACAGCACAATTTCGAAGATACGGATATATGCACATTAAGGGTTTGCTTTTTTGCCTGTCCAAATGATAAATAAGAGTACAAGGAAACACGTCTTTAGTGATATCGTAATTTTGTTTAAGAAAAACAGTGAATTGATTAGTTGATATTCTTAAACAAGATAGTGATCTCACTAAAGACTGTTTCCTTGCACTTTTATTTAGGAATAGAGTACATGAACCGTCAGAAATGACGAGATTGGATAATTTCCTTAAATAAGTCTTAAGATGTAGATGACAAACAAATATATCCATCGAAACAATCCCCGCTATTGAATTATTCTTGTAATTGCGCACTGGTGAAACTCGTATCACAGATACGGTCATTAGGCATCCTTTAGGAGATGGAAAGAGAGACGGACCAACCAACCAAGACGGATCAACCAATTTAATGTGTTCAATGAGATTCTCGTTGTAACAAAATGGGCGACATTACGCAATAAAAATATATGAATTTATTTATAAGTTTATGGAGACACCTGGCGTTTTATTATATAGTAATGATAACAGCATAATCTGCTTCTCACCATCGTAGAGATTGTGGTTAATGATTTGCAGGACCTGGCGCCGCACCTCCGTGGGGGGGCTGCTGCTCTCGTTCAGGACCCCCAGACGGACGTCCAAGCTCAGGCTTTCAGGGTTCCTTGAAAAAACATCCATTTCAGAAAAGAAAGAAAGGAAGAAAAAAACATTTATTTCCGGTAAAGATGTTACAAAAACACAACATTGGTCTCACCATAAAAGATAATGCTAAAGACATAATTGGTTTCAAAATATCTTAACATAAAAATCTTTAGTTGAAATATTATCAGCATGAATATCTTCAGGGATCATGAGCCAGAAGAGAGTGAGCGTATCTTCTTAAGCTTAGAAAAGCTGCATGTGGTCTTTCAGATGGACTTCTAACACCTCTTTTGGTCTCTTCTGACCTTGTGGTCTACCAAACGTAGACCTAAGACATCTCTTTAGGAATTTTTAAAATTAAATTTAAAGAAACAGCATTTTTAACATTTCATGTATCAACTTTTTTAGATTTGAACGGTTTTTTAACACCTGATTTTATTCTCGAGATCCTGAGTCTGCAACGAAGTTAGTGTAGTCACCTCGTTGAGTTCATTGAACACCACAACCAGTCACCAATCGAGGTCTCCCCACCAACAACGGCTCGTAGTACTGTTCCAAACACGAGGAATAGTGCATGGCTGATTTCACTTCAAATTTTTTGTATCTCAAGAAACAGTGACACATAATCGCTGAGCTTGACAGCACTACAACATATACTTTTAAGTGATATAAATCATCGTGCTTGACTGTCCTCTTTCTGTAGTAATTGCTCTGTCAGGTATCACTTTCACCAACTCTAACTTAGAAATTATGCAAAAACCTGATACCTTGAACACAGACTACGTAGACTAAGCACGCTAAATACGAACCACATACATAAAGTGGCCCAAATATTATTATTCTTCAAACTCACAGGTTACATAGACAAGAAAGCACATGCTGACCACGCAGACAGCCCACCATTCAAACTATACAGCTTGATATACAAAGAACTCGCATGCTGTGTGCCACAGGAGCAACACACTCCTCAATCCATACTGTACAGTGGCACCAGAAAGTAACTCCGCACTGCCTTATTTTTATTATATTTTAAATTAAAGCAAATATAACTAATCATTTGAAGCAAACTTTACACCATAAAATTCTACGCCTTTTAATCTATATATATGTATCTAAAATTTATTTTTCTGCCACCCATTAACTGTGTAGGCGTAATTTTACATGGAATGGACAAAGTCTGCAGGACAAAAAGAACCTCCGCATGTTAAGATTTCGATGTAAATATGCTACAATCTGCTCTTTTAAGCTGCGATCAGGCATTTGCAATTGTTATCAGTGCTAGTGAAGATAATGTGCTAAAATCTTTAATAAATTTTAGTCATGCCTCGTCTTTCTTTTGATAACCGCAAGGAGATAATTTAACTACACAACGATGGAATATCCAACCGTGAAATTGGTCGTCGATTGAATTGTGACGAAAAAACCATCCGGCTAACATTGCAAAAGCATCAATAGACTGGCAGCGTTCATGATATCCCAAAATGTGGACGTCCAAGGGTGACATCGGCCAGAGAATATCATGTCATAAAGATCCGGAGTCTTCGCAACAGATTTGAAAGTGCCCCAGAGCTGCGTAAAGAGTGTGGTCTTATTGGAAAGTGCTCTGTGTCAACTGTCAAGAATCTGCTGAAAGAGTTTAAGCTAAGGGGATGCATTGCTAGACGTAAACCAATGATATCCGCAAAGAACAGAAAGCATAGCTTGAATTTCACTAAGAGCCATGAAGAAACCGATGCTTTTTTCTGGAGCAAAGTTCTGTTTAGTGATGAATGCAAATTCAATAGGCTTGGAAGTGATGGCAGGCAATACGTTAGATGCTACAAGGGCAATGAATTTACGAACAGGTGTACAGTATCGACGCTGCAAGGTGTTGGTGGATCTGTGATGGTCTGGGTGTTTATGGTCCCGGGCCTCTAGTTAGGCTGGAAGGCAGGGCAAATTCCGGGAAATACCTCCAAATGCTGGGACAACACTTTATTGATTATTTTGAAAGTCTTCCAACTGAAGAACGCATTTTTATGCATGATATTGCGCCTATCCACACGGCTCGCAATGGGAAAAACTTTCTTCGGGAGTGCAATATCCTCTGTTTGAATTGGCCTGCTCAATCTCCAGACCTTAATCCTATTGAGAATGTTTGGCATAACATCAAGCACAAACTACGGCACAAAAACATTAGAAATTTGGAAGAACTTTGGGGTAAAATAAAAGAGGAGTGGGACTGTCTGGATCAAGAGTATTGCCGTAGGTTGATCGAGGGCATGCCGAAGAGATTGAGGGCTGTTAAGGCACAGAAAGGTTATGCCACTAAATAATAACCTAATGAATATGATAAATAAACAGAATTGTTCAATATTGTTCATTAATAAAAGTTTTTTTGTTGTGCGGAGTTTCTTTTTGTCCTGCGGACTTTGTCCATTTCAAATAAAATGACGCCTACACAGTTAATGGGTGGCAGAAAAATAAATTTGAGAATGCATGTCTATAGATTAATTAAAAGGCGTAGAATTTTATGGTGTAAAGGTTGCTTCAAATGATTAGCTACATTTGCTAAAATTTAGAATATAAGAAAAAATGAGGCAGTGCGGAGTCACTTTCTGGCGCCACTGTACATGGTGCACTACACTAATTGCACAACACACAGCATAGAAAGTACACATTGCGTATCACACAAACCACAAGACCTCCGTGCATTGTACTATGTACTGTGCATAGCATAGTGATCAGAGGGTACACATTGCGGATTACACTACCTACACGACCTCTGAAACAGGCCACATGGGACTCACTGAGTACAATGCGCTGCAGTGAGCACGTATTGAGAACTGATGAGTACATCCCCACAGTAGGATATGTTTTCCCCCCTGTTCACCACCTCGGCCATCCACGGGAACTCCCCCTGCAGAGCGTTCGTGCCCCCACGATCCGGCGCACATCAGACACACCACACTCTGCTCGAAAGGATGTTTTATTCCAATCGCGCATGATACATATCATCTTGTACATTGGTATTTCAAATGCCGTATAACTTACACCAGGACGCAATGACGGTTACCTACGGTTAAGCCACTACCCATTTCCTACACCTGTATTGAGTGGAAAATTATTTCTGAGTTCCCCCTTTCCCAACGGGGAAAATCACCGAGCGGCACCGCCGGGATTCGAACTACCGACCCTTGCCTTGAAGGGCGTGCTCTTAACCACTCGACCACGGTGATGTGACTCACACGTTGGATAACAGCTCCAGTGTGTCCTTTGCTTGTATTATACACGTGCGTCACATCGATGCAGATCATATGCGTATATATCATGTGTGGATCTGAGGAATGGGAGACTTGCGTAGAAATACGAATACTCACATGAGGTAAGAACCTTGCACCAAGAGGTTCATGAGATTTCGGTCCACGAAAACGGGATGCATGGCATTTCATTCATAGGAAACGGAGCACATGTGATTTCCGGCAACAAAAATCGGGATGCATTGTACTGCTCTTATAGAAAGCTGAGTACATGCTGTTTTCGTCATAGAAAATGTAGTATGTGCTATTACCGTGTTAGAAAACAGAGTATAAGCGTTCATCAAAGAAAACATTGCATATTTAACTTCCGACGAAGAAAACGGGGCTCACATTCATTAACTCAATTGGGTTTTAAAGGTTTCTTAGCCTCAAGGTAACTAATAACTGATTTACAAACAGCAAGAAGTAGATCAGAGCGGTGTCAGGAGCGGAATATAATTGAAAGAAAAGGAATTTTAGCCAAAGAAAACGGGGTGCAGGTAAGAACAAAATTCCAGGTCTGACTGACTTAAACTTAATGACTCACTGCAGGTCTCATCAGAAGCGTAGGCCGAGACGACACAAGAGAAGCCCTTTGCAGCGAATTGGAAAGGATTGGAGAACTGAACTCTTAGTTCCTGAGACTTTAGGGTCTGGTCGATGCTGAAGGGACTGCTGCATAATGCACACTTGTGCCGGCAGTATAGGTAGGCAGAGTTGTATGGGTATGTCATGGAGATGAGACAGCTACTGATATAGAGAGAATGTTTTATTCCAATCAAGCGTGAAACATATCATCTTGTACTCTGTTTTTTCAAATGTCTTTTAACTGACACATGGATGCAATGACGGTTGCTCCCGGTCATGCCGGTACCCATTTCCGACACCTGGGTCGAGTGGGGAATTGTGGCTGAGTTCTCCCTTTTCCCAACGGGGAGTATCACCGGGCGGCGCCGCCGGGATTCGAACTGTCGACTCTTTCCGTGATGGGCGCGCGCTCTTAACCACTCGACCACGGTTAACCCAATATATAAAGTAGAATACTTTTCAGTAAAAGTGCTGGATGGATTCCTTTCGAGCAGATATATTTGGGGATTTATTCAAGGAAAGAAATACCGGGTTGAATACTTCAACCTTGAAGTGGCAGATGGATTACCCACGAAAAGATGTACTAGGTGTGTTACTCAAGGACAGATATACCGAGTAGGTTACATTTACTCACAAAGTGAGTTACTCATGGAACTCACACAAATAGATATTCCAAGTAGATCATGTGCAAACAAGCATACCAGGTAGATCATGTGCAAATAGCCATACTATACGGAACAGACACAATAAATACACCTAGTGGATCACGCACAAACAGATATATCACTTGAATTCGACCCGACGGATTCAGAAATTACGACGGCTATCATAAACATAGATAAATATGCGAAAGAAAATCAACTTAATAGAATGCTTGGTATTTTCAAGCCAGTTACCCCTCCTAGTCCTACACATTGTAGTACGCGCAAGCACTTGTGCCACTCACCTAACGCAGTAGCCACTCACCTGACGCAGTGGCCACTCACCTGACGCAGTGGCCATTCACCTGGCGCAGTAGCCACTCACCTGACGCAGTGGCCACTCACCTGGTAGCCACTCTCTTGACGCAGTGGCACCTCACCTGGCGCAGCAGCCACTCACCTTACGCAGTGGCCACTCACCTGACGCAGTGGCCACTGACCTGACGCAGTGGCCACCCACCTGACGCAGCAGCCACTCACCTGACGCAGCAGCCACTCACCTTACGCAGTGGCCACTCACCTGACGCAGTGGCCACTCACCTGACGCAGTGGCC
>JACJUY010009782.1:0-10653 GCA_014220935.1 Platorchestia sp. MABIK | reverse complement strand
GTCACATACGTTGAGAAATGAAAATTAGGTCAAACTATATAAATTTTAGTTGTAAAAGAATAATAATTTGATGTCGCTGCTGTATTTTACTGTGTTACACTATTCATGCTACATAGCTTTCCCTCACTGACCATACGTGACTCATCGGGAGTTAAAAGTAGTAAATTCAGTTAGCGGGCCTGATTAAACGCTATAATTCAACAGTTAGCTAACTAATTTAGTAGGCATGAATAGGCTTTTTAGTTGATTACTAGTGTGCACGGCCCGCCAAAAATGACGGGATTCAATACCTTTCTTGAACAAATTTTCCAGACGCGGATGACTAACAAATATATTTATCGTAACAGTACCCGTGATGAAAAATATTATTGTACTTGCGCACTGGTGAAACTCGTATCACAGATACGGTCATTATGGCTACATTTATGAGCGTGACAGAAAAATGGAAGAAGCGGGCTCCAAACAAATGAACCAAGGGTATTTTTAGGGAGTAGCAGGACTCGTGGAAATTCTATGGACAATGTCATCGTTAAGCTAGGTGGACTCGTGAAAAAATTCCGTCAACATTACTCAACCTTTCCTGTCCCGTCCTAACCGAAGCTATCCTGATAAAATATCAAACATATCAATGCATGTAAGGGCCATCTTTGAATCTTACACTGAGATATTCGGTATCCATGATACCGCACACTCAGGCATCCTAAAGGCCTCTTTAGACGATGCAGCACAAGCGACTCATTGATGCATCATGCATCACAAGTACTCACAAAGGAGCATGCTGCTGCAGCAAAACACCGACCCGGCAAAAATGGATCCGTGATGCCTACTCCCATGCAGCACGCGAGGAGCACAGAGATCTTGTGTCCAGCAAGCAATGATTGAGAGAGGTTGTGCGTAATTGCGTCGCCCACTGATTACGGCCGACTCATTTCTTCGCGATTCTGTACAAACTTTGATCGAAGAATGGCGGTAAGTGTATTCATCATCAATTCAATCAAATTATGCAGTGTTGGGTAGTATCTCGATGCGTCCCGATCGGTCCACAAAAGAGCTCGGCGTTGTACATCCACGCTCGACGAGTCTGAGCAGTAACTGACCGCCATTCGTGCTTCTCTCACTTGCTCGGCTGCAGCTGAATGCCGTCTACAAGTCCATGCAGCACCGATAAGCCAACTCATGCAGCACTTGCGATTCTTTTGAGTATCTATGATGCCTCGTCTAAAGAGGCCTTAAGTTTCTAAGAAGCGGATACCAAACAAATACATAAGTAAATAGATAAATAAACACACAACGGGTATTATTAAGTTAGATACTTTCACTTTCACGATTTATGACTTTCATTTTCATGATAAAATACGTATTATTGAAAAGTATCGGTAAAGTATCGGCCGAATTTTGCCGATACCGATACCAGTAAAATGACCGATACTTGCCGATACCGATACATCGGTACATAACTAATTTTTGGTAAACTAGACCGTCACCGCTCGCAGAGCAATTAGTGACTTCGTACGCAACATTTCAGTTTTAGATTTTTTCAGTGTAAAAACACGAATTCGTATTTTTTATTAACGGTATGCTAGTTCATTTTAATAATTCAAGAATTTCTCTGAAAATTAGTGATGTACTGATACCATTTTTTTGGCCAATACCGATACCCATTTTTTGGCCGATACCGGTAACCGATACTCCGATACTTGAAAATACCGATACTTTGACCGATACTACTACCGATACCGATACTTTCACAATTATATTAAAACATCATTATGAGCCCTACATGGGTGTTGTAATAAAATTATTCACTAATATATCTAATAATATAAAAACATTGACAATAAAGTTTTTGATTATGAATAATAAAACTGCTCTTGCTCTGTTAACTATATTGTTGAAAAAACGAAATGATATCCATTCGATAGATCAGTGTTTTTAATCGTACTGCAACGTAATGTAGACTAGCTCTAATAGCAACTGGTTCCAAAAATGGACCAAAACAATCGAACGAGGTTTGAACGAAACTTCGACTAGGTTTGGACGAAACTTCGACTAGGTTTGGACGAAACTTCAACTAGGTTTGGACGTAACTTCAACTAGGTTTGGACGTAACTTCAACTAGGTTTGGACGTAACTTCAACTAGGTTTGGACGAAACTTCAACTAGGTTTGGACGTAACTTCAACTAGGTTTGGACGTAACTTCAACTAGGTTTGGACGTAACTTCAACTAGGTTTGGACGAAACTTCAACTAGGCTTGGACGAAATTTCTACTTGGTTTGGACGAAACTTCAACTAGGCTTGGACGGAACTTCAACGAGTCGTTGAGTCAACAAATAGATGCTAGAAAGCAATTGAAAATGACTAAATTTAATATAATGGTGAAATCGCCCTGTTAAATGCTAGATTTTGTATTTTATGATATTTTTCCTGCTAGGTGATAGATTCGTACTTTAATACTAAGTTGGCAACACTGCAGTCCAGTGTCATAGTTTGATTCGTTACCCTCACAAAGTTTTTCGGTTGCGTCATCTTTCCGCTCTATTGTCGTGTGATACCGTAATTAGCGTGTATGAACAAATAAGTATTCACTGTTTAGCAATCTTTATTTGCCAACTGAGGTTATTATCCGACTATGTTCAATTATAAATGATATTTTTCCCCATTTACAGGTGTAAAATAGTAGTATAATGTAGCATTTAGCCTAAGAAATAGCAGCGTGAACGCAAGCAGTATGTGTATGTACTAACGCACAATGTGCAGAAGCAAACACGGCTCTTTTCGGTTTGGGGGCCCATCGAATTTTTATGTTTTTTTTCGCCAAAGTATGTATTTTGGTGTGAAAAACATGAAAATGATAACCATTTTGTGGAGAAATTATTTATTAAGCTCATTTCCATTATTATTTTATGAAAAAACTGGCGTTTCTCGGTACGTTTTTTCCACGCAAACTCACACAGACAGGAATCTATCATTTGTCGGTGAGTGCCTCCCTGACGTTTTTTTCATTTTTAGACTATGCCGTACACTCTCAATCATTTGAGTGTGTGCACCTGTTGCAGGGTCAACGAAGTTTTCACTATGATTAACAGTGAGGTGTTTGAAATTATACCCTTGGTTAGGTTAGGAACACTTAATGAATAATTTGTCCACAAAATGATTTTCATTTTCGTGTTTTTCACACCAAAATACTTACTTTGGCGAAAAGAAAACATTAAAATTCGATAGGCCCTGAAACCGAAAAGATCTGCAAACACGCAACCAACTATAAGATTGTTCGTGAATTTTTCAAACGTCTTAAAATAGAAGGAAAATGCAAGATTCGTAATGTACGGCGATTGACATGCTAAATTAAAATAAAATTATTAGCTTCGTAATATTTTACGATTTACAAGCTAAATTAAAATAGAGTTTTCAGCTACTTCTTCATTAAATTTACAAAAACTTTAAAATGCGCCGTCAACTTTATTTAATTGGTATGATTTTTGTTAGCCTGCCATATACTTTGAGAAATTGAAATTGGGTCAAACTATATAGGTTTTAGTTGTGAAAGTATAATAATTTTATGTCGCTACTGTGTTTAGCTATTCATGGAACATAGCTCTCACTTACTGACCGTATGTGACTCATCGGGAATTCAAAGTAAAAAATTCAGTTAGCGGGCCTGATTAAACGCCGTAATTCAACAGTTGACCAACTAATTTACTGGGTATGAATAGGCTCTTCACTTGATTATACTTTTACTTTCATGATTTATGACTTTCATTTTTATGATAAAATACGTATTATGGGAAAGTATCGGTAAAGTATCGGCCAAATTTTGCCGATACCGATACCAGTAAAATGACCGATACTTGCCGATACCGATACATCGGTACATCACTACTGAAAATGAGCACATTTTTAACTAATGTGCATTTTAGAAAATCACACGTCCTTGTGTATGTTTTCTTTTATATATTGCGGCGTCTGTGTCTGTCAACTGCTTGAATATAAGGAGTAGGAGAGTTTCAATGCATCCAAACTTAGTGGTGATATTTTCGCTTGGTGGTTCCTTCTCTACTCGACAGGAAGTGTGTCGACTCATTGCACATTGTTTCGTTCCTGTGTAAATGTCACCGAAGAGGCAGTGGGTTTTGATCGAAGTCAGGGTGGGTAAGTGCGATGTTGTTCGGTTTCTTTATTGCTGCACGCAGTTCCTTGTAGATAATATTGCACTGCATTTCGTGGTGGTTATTTTTGTGAGAACAAGGTAGTTTGGGATTTTCTTGCACTATGAGAAAATGTGAGTTTGGATAAATGTTAGCGTTTTTTTCAAAAGTAATGTATTGAGACAAGCGTCTTATTATTATTGTCCAATTCTTAACGAGTTGCAACTGATAGTTATTGAAGGGAAAAGAAACATCCGAGTTGAAATTTATTCAGTGTTTCCGTTCCTCATACACGTGTAAAAAAATTGTGTATTCGTTTCTGTTACGCTTTACAATTCCCCTGGGGATGCGCTGGAGTCGGTTGTCCTTCAGCGCATCGTGGTGACTTTGCGCTCCTCGGGGATATGTAGGATACCTGCGCTACACTCACTGCTGACTAGTTTGTCCTGGTCAGTGAATCTTAGGGGAACACAGCCTACCTCCTACTCGAATGTTTTTTTTATCTCTTATTCGATTTTCTTATCTCCTCGCTTTATAGAGATGCTTACGCCTTCTTAAGCCAGCGCCCCTCAGGGGGATGCAACTATTGTGTCTGTGGGAATATGCACTCCCAGGGGGAAAATGTGAGAGAGCCCGAGCTGAGAGTTAGGTAGGTCTTTTTTTGTTGAAATAAAAGGTTTTTGTTATGTTGAGGACCATCTTTTTCGGTTCACTGCTGTTCTGTTTTTCAGCACCTACTACTTTCTTCTTCAATATTTATCTTGTTTCACAAACTTCTTTCTCAACTTACTGTTTCTATTTTCTGCATAGATTCCCCATTCTCTTATCTCTATACTAAATGATGCCTTCCTCTCTTCGATACGTTTTTTTTGTAGCGGTTAGGGAGGCTTAAACTAACCTATAATCTTTATCTTAAGCCAGCGCAATAAGCTGTGGATTGACATGTACAATTATTCGATTTCTCAGCAGTGCAATTGACGCTGCCCTCGGTGGATTCAGAGTGAAAGAGCATAAAATGCTGATGCACTAGTTATCATTTGTCATTTAACTAAACCAAACTACGCTTTCCTAAGTCTAAGGAATGACGGTTTTTGCGGTAGTTTTGACCTTCTCCTGGATTTACTGATCCCTTCATTCACGTTAGTCTTATCACTAAGTTCCTTCATCGGACTTCAATTGAACTATTTCTGTTTTTGATGATGAATTATTTTTCTATTCGAAGGATGAGTGTGCAAGTATTCTGTGAAAATGATAAATTAGAAAGGTAAAACTTGCAGAATAAAATAGGAGGAATGTTCGTGTCAGTCGGTACGCGTTCGTTCTCTAGTCGCGTCAATTGAGGTTGGTGGTGTGCAGCAGCTGCAGATACACTTCACAGCCACCAACCTAACTCACACTTATCCTAATTTCCAGTCATATCTGTGGTATTAGAACTTGAGTTCGGGTGGGTCTGAGTCACGTCAGTGGGTCAGGCTCGTCTTGATCGCGACTCTCTAGTGCGGTTGGGGCGAGACGTTTGACCTTGTTTAAGTACTGCTAGCGTAACGAGTCTTCGGCGCAGTTCCATTTATGATACTTTTAGATATTTGAAATAAATGTGCTTGAATCTGTGCCTGTTATCCGGTGGTTTGGCCAAGCTGTGGAGGTGCACCTGTATGAGTGTGCAGGAGGGAACACGTGCAGCTCTTAACTGCTTTTCCTGTCTGACTGCTGGCGATGAAAGCGCTCTTCATTGAAGCTGATAACGCTTGCTGTGCATCCTCTGCTGTCCACATCAAAACTGCATTTGCATGCGAAAGGTCCGCCTTGGCCCTTTTCTCTTCTCCATAGGAAGACGCAAACCAGCTCTGCTCTAGAAGCTCCATTTTTTTGTTTGGCACGTCTTTCTTCCAAGAAAAACTTACACCGTGGTATCCATTTGAAAACACTCAAAATTTCTCTTTATAATGATGTGTATCATAAAGTTAAAATTATTTCTTGATGTTTTTTTTTACAAGTTGGTTAGTCCCCCAGTAGGTTATAGCGATTCAACGAACACACATAATTAGCAATTGCTAAATTCGCCCATAATTTTACTATTTTTAAGGTTTGTTCACCTCCCATATTTTATCCCTGCTCTTGAGAGGCAAGTATGACGTTTTGACGTGTAAATGAGGCTTGTTACTGCTTTGTTACGCGGTAATTGAAACATTCTTGCTTGGCAGCATTTGTCCTACTTACTATAAAACTAAACTGCGGCGCTATTCTGTCTCGTCCGACTCGCTGATCTGTTTCTGGAGTAGTATATACCGTGCGCTTCTGTTGCGGCTGAATGTACGCGTTGGACGTAGAGCACAACTTATTCTGCACTGCATGGCAAGTAATGCTAACGCTGTTTTGTGCGGCGGCGCGTGAGGCAAGAATTTAATGCAGTTGGTTGAGCTCATCAAGTGTGAAGTTACAGCTACTAGGAGTGATTGAATGCGAACCCTAGCCAAAACATTTATTCCTGCTATCTTAAGTGAAAAGGTGTTCTTTCATAGTAAATTTATTACGTTACTCTGTCAGTGTGGAACTGATGCTTCATGTGCACCATTTGAAATAATTTTAGCTCCATTAAAATAGATGTGAAGCTCCAAGACGCTCAGATCCAGCCATGGGATATCGTAGCTTCGTGATTTACTTCTAGTGTTGAGTTGGTCAGTAGCTACTGTAGCTTGGCCTGTAACTTTGTTTGTAGGTATGAGAAAATTCCAGAACGAACCATTTCGAGTTTTTCCACTTCTACCCTCTTTCCACTTCTGGTTTTTCCACTTGGGCTACCCTCTGTACTTGCTATTCAATACGCACGATGAAAAAAATAGAAGGGAAAGTGGTTTATAATGAGATTATGATAAAAGATCGTTTACTGACGCTTATTTACGACAGAAATAAAATATTAATTAATTAAGTCTCATTTACTTCATTCAACACGTTCGGATTTGCATTTGTCTTGGCAAAATTAGGTACGTCACTTGGTCAATAGTATCTAAAAAGTGGACAGTGTCTTTCAGACCCTCCCCTCCTGCGTAGTGCAGATAGTCATGATAGATCTACTTCGCACTGCGGAAAAAAATAAAACGAACAATGTTTACTTCTAGGAAATTTAGTGCCGTTTGTATTGTCGGTAAAAAATTCAGCGCGTGGTTTTTGTTGGTTGAAAATAAACATGGAGCGCTGTAACTGAAAAGTAGTGTAAAATTTCAGTCCATAACGCTGTAAAGAGATAATTTTTGCCGAGAAGAGAAACTAACTTGAAGTGTTTGACTTGGAGTGTGTTGCGCATTGCTGCTGCTCCCGCTGCTTTCACTTTCGTCACGTTATGTGGCTTGAGGGTCGTGAGTCATTGTCGTATGTGTGTTGGGCTGTACTTGCGTACGCGTGTGCGCATAGGCCGTGTGCGTTTCCTGCGTCACTCCCACGCTGTGCACATGGTTAAGCACAAGATGACAGGCGAGCTTCTAGCTCTGATGCTCAATGTGAACTCTCCTCTTCTTCCCGGCAAGTTACTCTCCCATTATTTGTGTGAAGAATCATTCAACTTTCATTTGTTCGGATGTTCATGCAGTATGCTGCTCGTGGCTCTCACTCCCAGGGGAAATGCGAGATCCCGAGATGAGTTAGGTAGGCCTTCTTTTTGTTGGTTTAAGGTTTTTTAAAAACCAACAAAACAAAAGATTTTTAATTTTGTTAAGGACCATCTTTTTTCGGTTCAGTGCTGTCCTGTCTTTCAGTACCTCTGACTGTCTTCGTCAACTTTTATCTCGATTCCTCACCTTCCTTCTCAACTTGATATTTTTATGCGCACGGGATCCTGTGCTGAAACACACCTTGTGCATGTATTAAACGTTTTTACACTCCATACTCAATGGTGCCTCTATGCTTCCTCTCTTTGAACATCTTTGTTGTGCTAAGTGAGGCTAAAGCTAAATTATTATCAAGCAATGAATTGCTTGTGGCTCTTCTGACCCTGTGAACATTGATAAATTTTCAGAAATGAACGACCCCTCAGGTGGCTACGAGCTTATGGAAATTAGTGCTCCCTGGGGGAATATATGAGGTCCCAAGCTAAAGGTTAGGTGGTTTCCCTGTTGTTAAAATACGAGTAGAAAAAAGTTTTTTGTTCTATTATAGACCATCTATTTTCGGTTAACTGCTGTCCTGTTTTTCAGCGCCTAATACTTTCTTATTCAACTTTTATCATGTTTCATGAACTTTTTTCTCAAATTACTGTTTCATTGTACCTTGTGCATAGATTCTGTGTACCCTCAAGTCCATACTAAATGATGCCGTCCTCCTTTTTCCCTTTGGAACGCCTTTGTTGCGCCTAGGGAGGTCTAAACTAACATCCAATCTAATCTCGCAAGTGCACGATTCCTCGCGAAGATGCAACTAGAGTGTATCTTTGGTAATTAGAAACTCCGAAAAGGTGAGATTAGGTAGGCTTTTTTTTCCTGAAAAAAAATTATTGCATTGTTACGAGCCTTATTCATTTCGCTGCTGTTCATTCTTAGAACGTTTTTTCTTTCACATTTTCTTCTTTAATACACTTTTTTTCAATTCAGCTGATTCCATCATGAGGCACACTTTGTGCATAGGTTCTCGTTCCCTTAATTCCATACTAAATTGTGCCTTTCTCCTACCTCTATTGGTCACACCTATGTCGTGGTTAGGGAGGCTCGAACTAACTTATAATCTAATTTATACTCGAATCTGATGTAGTATTATAGCATGTGTGTTCGTTGCAATTTTCTCGCAGACCGGGATGATTTATTTCGCCAATTTTTTCCCTCTGACGTAAGCTCGAGTATCAGGGGCTACTTTCAAGAAACGATACAATTTGGTGGCGAATAACTTGTTCAGTGTTATGACATTCATTCCTCAAAGCGGGGTTTTGTTGTGTAGTTCTGTTAAAAGCGTTCACTTAATAACTGTTCTCTAAGCATGCTGAAAATACGTTGACAGAACCAGATGACATGCTTACATAGACGTCTCATAATGCAATTACTCAGCTAGTTTATAGTACTGTTGCATTGCGAGTTAGGGTTCGTTCTCATTCATTGCGAACAGATGATGCGTTTACAAAGCAAGTTGATGGTACGTTTATGTTACGAGCTGAGAATTCATTCGTATTATGAATTGACATTTTTTTTGCTAAAAGCTGGCTAATCTTACACGGTTTAAAAGCTGCTTAACAACACTCATAATGTTCTTTTTGATTAATTCATTTATTGGTCATGTTGTCAACGACAGCCAACAAACTTATGATTTTCTTTGACATCCATATGTTGTGATATGATTTCGTCATATCCAGCGTCCAGAATTTTTTTCGTGCAATGGATTACCTTGAATGTTGCGACTGACCCTCGTATTCACTTCGAATCTCCAAGAAGAACTGCGTCGATCATATTTGAAGAGATATTCCATCGTGAGTTATCGACAGATGAAAAGCATGCAAACTCTACTAAGAATCTTCTAGAAGCACGACATCTGAGCAAGCCTCCACGATTCAACTAACGTACCGACCATGTTACGACGTCGTTTCTACATCGAATGCCAGCTACCACCATTCACGTTATCCTTAATATGTAATTCTTCTATTTATAGGAATATTTCTTTTATCTTAGTAAGTATTTCGTCATTGGCACTCATATACATGTTATTGATTCAATTAGGCATATTTCCGTGTACGTTAGCATAATTTCATATTTTGATAAAACATCGTTCGTTGGGGATCGCACAGGGGTTGGTGACGCTCAGCAGGAGCAGAGAAAAAGCGAGGGAGTAAGGCTGGCGGCATCATATAAGCAACATCTGTGTCGTTCCAATATCTTGAGCCGCACCCTGCGGGGGCTGGCGCTGGTGTTATAGACATAATAACAGAGAACTATCGTCATGAAGTGATTTCAACACGTGGAATACTTATATCAAAGTGAGCCAGCTTTATTGACTGAGAATATCAACAGTAAAACGTCTACCGCCACACCGAACGTAGAAGGCTAACCTACTCTTTGTCATTATAGAGTAAATGGTAATAATACCGAGTGCAAATCTAACCTAGTCTCAGTGAGAAAGACATTCCATCTCCGTGTTTGAGTGTCAATAACTGACTTACAACGGCGCTTCTATGTACCTGCGTGCCTGGCTGTCATCCCAGGATGGTACCCCTGGCATTCCACATCTCGACATCAGAGGGACTTCACATCTCTCTCTCTAAGTTGAGTTCTCATTTCGAAATTGGCTTCACATTGTTAACCAAAGCGTGACTATCCTCAGGTCGTAGGTCAATGTAGGTCTATTTCAATGTGGCAAGCGAAATCTTGTATTAGTACCATTATGTAACAGGAACATTCATTAGGATTGTAATGCGCATTTAATTGATTAAATCTCCATCTTGATTACCAGTGTAATGATTTACGATTCAGATACCCTACGTCGTGTTTAAATAAACGTTACGAAGAAGGGAGCGTTTGGCCAACGATCACCTT